>JAJHUR010095133.1:0-10535 GCA_027495735.1 Lutjanus campechanus | reverse complement strand
TTTATGCAGGAGGTGTGCACTCAGGTAAACTAAAAATAAAACTGTTAAAGCCGCTTATTTGTTCAAACTTTCCTTTCAGACCATGACCACATTTAACTTGAGGGGTCAGAGGTCAAACCCTACATCAGCTTGTGGAAAGCTGCTTGAGAGACACTTTGACAAAGATGGACATACAGCACTGGCAGTTGAGTTTGTCCAGTTTTGGATCAGCTTCTCTCTCTGCTGGGGCTTCCTGCCATCGCTCCTTGTCAAGCTGTTTGTCGCCGTGGCGCAGCAGCAGTAGTCTGATTAGGTGCAGAGGTTGCCAGGTTGAGTCGTGAAATACAGAGCAGAGAGCAAAGCCAGCAGACAACCTTTACTGACTGGGCCAAGAAGCAGCTACAGCTCTGAAATTCCCATGTTGGCAGGAGAGGAAGCCAAGCTGCTTGTGAGTCTGTCTGCTCTGGATCTCTGGCAATTTGTTCACACGTCCAGATGTATGAGTTTGTCTACAGTCCTGCTCATTCAGGTGCAAATATTACCTCTGGATGCCCTGTCGCTTTTAGCAGCTGTGGAATTTGTTAGGAATTTTTAATCTACACATGTAGTTTGCAAAGTACTACCAGAAATGTTTTGGATTTAATATGTCATGTAATATGCCATAAATCTTACACACCGGACCTATAAATGATCTAAAGAGGAGGGAAGAAGAGGAGTTACAACCAGATCACTTCCTGAAGTCTAGAAACTGGAAGTAGTGAAGCAGCAGCAGTGAACTTCTGAATCTACCATGACAATGTTAGGATGAGAGAATACAAGATATGACAGTACAACAATAGATTTATCAACTAATTTAAAGTTATAATCCTCAAGATTTCAGTCCTGGTGGATGTGGTGAAGTCACTATCACCATGTGTCCTAAGGTTGTAAGTCAGATCCAATCAGGATAGAGATGTAGCAGTGTATATCCGCCCCAGCTCCACCCAAATATGGTCACTTCTGGTTCCAAAAACCAAGATGGCGATGACCGTGATGCCAACTTGAGGCTTCTAAATGGTCATCCACAAACCAATGGTAGATGCCACAGAGGCTTACATTTGGTTTTTATTGATGTCAGTTTGCATTAGCAGCAGTTTAAGGAAGTTCTGACCGGGAGAATGAACAATAAACAGCGAGACAATTTGAACCCCACATGGGAATGGCGGACTCCGCCACAAACAGTGGAAACTACGATATAGAGATGCAGTAACAGAATGGAAATGGAATATAAATAACACTGAGTGCTGACCATAAATTGTATCAAAACAGGTTTCAATTTCATGGAAGGGATTACACTTTAAAATGTTGGTTCACCCAAATCACAAAAACACATTTTCTCACCTATCCCTGATACATCTATATGTTGATGATTCTCTGTAAGCCTCACATTCAGCAACTGGTGAAGCAAAACAAACCAAACAAACAAAAGTTGAAATTGGGTTTTTACTTTAAAAACAAACACTGCTTTTCCCTCAAGGCCAAAAAAAGGCTTGTTGCTGCCACCTTTTTTTTTATCTGTGCTGGACTGTTGGGATCTTATATACATGCATGCATCCTCGCAATGCCTACAAATGCTGGACACTGTCTGCCATGGCGCACATGGAGATTCATCACAAACCTCTAACTCACCACCTCTTTCTTTATGATTTGTTGGATGGTATGCCTTGTCCATCACTGGCACATTCTCATTTATGACGCTCTTCTTGGACTTCTTCTTCTTGGCCTCATTCCGACCTATGGATCTACATCCAACAAAAAAGTATGGGAAGTTAGTGTCCTCACACCCAGGACATTAAGTCTACTTACTACCCCTAAAGTCTGTTCTGAAATGGGAAAAAGGGTGTTTAAGTATGCGGCTCCCTCAGCTTGGAATCAGTGGCAAAATCACCTAAATCTTTAGGAGATGGTGTCATTGGATGTTTCAAAAGTGACTCTAAAATACTTAGAAGTAGGTATGACTTGTAGTAGATGTTTTGATATTTTATAAATCTGTATTTTGTTCTTTGTTTTCATTTTTGTTTATCTTAGTGATAAACAGTGTTTTCAGTGCTGCTGCCTGTCTCGGACAGGACTGTCTTGAAAAAGAGATTTATCCTCAATGAGTCTTTTACTTCTGGTTAAATTTAAAAAGAAAAAAACACATTGCTAGTCCTTAGACGTCACAACCAAACAGTATATATATCGTTTTTACATCAAAATCAGTGCATATGTATGTCCACCACTACCAAAAGATGATTGGCCCTTTCCCCACTGCCTGGTTAAACAGGTAGACCTGTTTGCCTTTCTTTTTTTTTTAATGTGCACTGGAAAGCAGAGACTCAACTCATGTGTGTCCAGGAAAGCAGAGAGAGAAAGGTTAGCTTTCCTTACTTTTGTAGCTTTTAACTGAATCTCTGTGGCTTGAAGTTTTAGTTTCTTTCCTCCGTCGCTGTTTGTACTTTCAGGTATCTGCTTTATTAGATTGTGTCATGTTTGCTGCAGAGGAGTTGCGTTAAATTACTGCTTATGAAAACCCAACATTTCCTGATTTTGCTGCTTCACAATAAAAGCTTTTAGATAACAAAATTACAGGGACTTTTTATGTAGAAATTCTAGGAAAAAAGATGTTTATCCACCATTCAGATTCTCATCTAAAGACAAGCGCTTTATCAGTAAATACACAAATTCTGCTGTGCTGGGCTTAGTCAAGTCAAGCCAACATGTCTATGAAAAAGGAGCAAAATAGTCTGAATTACCAACGGTGGCAACAAGCCTTCAATGCTTCTGCTGAAAAGGAGCAAAATTAGCATGTGCACTTGGTTGTCATGTTTCCATCACTACCGATCAGAGCTGAAGGCGATAAATACCTGACTACTGCAGAGTCATTTGACCTGGGAGTGAATGCTGATTGCACCCTTTACCACTGGAGAAAAAAAATTAGATGTTAGTGGCTGTTGGCAGGTTTTTTTTGTCCAGTGTAAAAGTACCCTATAATGTACCTACCTCTGGGGCTTATACTTCCCTAAAAATAGATTAAGATACAAATGGCACCCAGAGTATACACACCTGCCAAGTCACCACTACACTACTGCTGTCAACAATTTTCATTGGGTGTCATCCAGTAGAGATCATTATCCACCAGCAAACTGTTTCACTGAATGCAGGAAGGAAGTTGATTAGTGAGATATTGACATATCGAATGGAAGATTTAAAGTTTTAACAGTGTGAGAGGCCTAAAAATACAACCAGAGGAGCAGGAAAAAGACAATAGGACCTGACATCACATGAACAAAAGAAAATATAAGAGAAACTACTTTACTTGTTTAACTTTCACTAAATCTGAAACTTTTTTTGATCTGTAATTCCTGTTTAAAGTTGCACCTTTTCCTATCAGAAACAGTTTGACTCAGCTGTTGAATATTTGTGAGCGGTCATAGACTTTCTCCTTCACATTCACCTCTTGTGGTCGACTTTAAAGACTCTACAGGTAGGATTTCTTTCTTGATAAAACACTATCAAAGCAACTGCGACGGTGAGCAAAATTCAGCAAATCCTGCAGCTTATCACCTCCACTGTTTCCAAGCAATACTCCTGGTTTAAACTGCAGAATATTCAGGGAGAAACAGAAGCAACATTAAGCTGCTTTGTTCTTTCATAAGGCAGGATTTGGGAGGTTTGGGTTTGGATTTTCCATGAAAGCTGTAAATTCCTTTCCAGTGGGATGTTAAATAACATTTTCATTAGAGCACAGAGGACAAGAACTGTGAGTGGCATTTTTAAACTGTTTCAAATGGTAAACAGGGCTTCTTTTGCCCAGTGGTCATGTTGTTTTGTAGCCCAAAAATATGAAGCTATAAAAGCATTATAGTGGAGGCAGGGACTGGACTACACAAACATTTCAAACATGTTTGGCTTTCAAGACAAAGTGGGAGTAAAATTGTTTTCTGGCAATTAAGACCACAGTACTTCTGTGATTTCCTGCTGCCACCTGAATCTCATTTCAGCTGTGATCTATGAGATGAGAGCATGAGAAGTTCTCAAGAAGCTGCCAAGTACCTGTTTTCTAAAGCAATATATATAGTATGATGATGAAAGGTCTCATAGTTACAGATTTTTTTAAAAATCCATAAAAAAATCTCTTAGATTTGTGTCATTTTTCTAGTCTTTCATCTGTCCCACATCCAGCTACAACTGACAAATATTTTTAATTTGTTGCTTAGTTTTTGATTATCATAGTTGATAAAATTTCAGAAAACAGGCCAGAAAATACCATCACGATTTCCCCAAAACCAAGGAAACATCTTTAAAGTACTTATTTTATTCAGAACTCAAAGATATTCAATTTACAATATTATAAAATAGGGCCACATTTCATGATTTAACAATATTTTGCAATTATGTTTTGCATCACTATTTTAATTTCCACTGTAAAAAAATATTAAAATCACGATGATGTGACATTTGTTGAGGTTTTTACCCCAAAAAAGTTTTCTTAAATCAGTAGAACAAGATTTGTAGGATTTAGATTGATTGTGCAGCTGTACTATAAAATAAAAAGCATTTACCAGGCAGGTAACTTATTATTTCAGCATTAATTCAAGGTTAAGATCTATGTATTTTAGTTGTAGGTCCACACAGGCTCCTCAGATGGATAATTACTTCATAGAAATCACCTGTGGGCAGGTTTTAAAAGCAGCTTGCTGACGTCGCTCCCTCCTGAGCAGACTTATCCCTGGCATTGACCATTCTTTTGTTTTCATTTCACATCGGCTGCAAAAACTTTCTTTATTGTTTATTTTGATTACTTTATTATGATCCATCCTTAGTTTGTTTAGAGCACTTCTGCCATTATATTTAACAAATCAACTCAACCATTTTTTAAACAAGCCTAACAAGCATGTCTTTAGCTTACAAGGCCAAATTAAAGTAGCAGCTGTTGTCTGCAGTTAAAATAGACAGACACATCATCAGGCAGCGCACATCTCTGCATCATTTACAACCCTTATGATGAGGATTATTAAGATTGCATATCCAAGGTCCCTTCATGAATCAATGAAGCTCTATTTTCTGCCAAGAATGAAATCTTAAGCCACAGTCTGTAATTTTAAACACTTTCCCCTTCTTATTCTGAATGTTAATTTGACATGAACAGAAAAATGTAATTAATTTTTTTTTCTTTCTGCAGAGTAGCTGTGTTTGCCATCTGCTCCTCAACACCTGCAGAGGCTTTCAGGACACCGGTTAGGACACTGAGCTTCTGAGTAGAAAAAAAATGAGTCAAAGTAAAAACTTAATCAGCTGGGAGAAGGGTGGAGTATCGCTACACTTACTGCCTCGTGGAGCAGTCAAGCTGAAAAAGACTGACAGACTGAAGGGTCAGGTGAATTTTACTCGAAGTTATGTGGCCAAAAGCAAAAGGGGTCAGGAGAAGGTGTGGGTAGGGTTGTAAACAAACTTTTGGAGCTAGCATGGCTAGTAGGCTGTCACTGTCCTTACACTCATTTCTGTTTTTTAATGCATGAATTTGTGCATCAATTTATAGTGGCAATATCTTTATGTAAAGGAAAACACCAAATTCAGGGTCAGCAAGGCTTTCAGGCAGGCTGTTCATCAAAATAAAAGTCCTCTGTTACTTTTATGTTGTTGGGTGACCTGTCCCCTCCATTCCCACTCGCCCAAAATCTACCCCTAAGGCATGACACGAAAGAAGCAGATCAATTTGCACCCAGAAGCTAATGAGTCAGGTTTTTCAACAGCGAACAGAGACAGTGAGTCTGAACTGAAAGGTACCCTATTGAGTTTTTGAGCACTAGTATGGAACAATATTTTTACAAGAGGGTCCCTGTTTTTGTTTGGTCTCATGCCGATGAGTTGTGCAGTGCCAATTTATTAGCTACACCTTTCTAATACTGTGTAGAATGCCCCCTTTTGCCCCCAGAGCAGCCTGAATTTTTTATGGCATGAATTCAACAAGGGGTAAGAAATTAGACATTCATGTTCATATGATAGCAGACATGGTAGCTGCAGATTTATCAGATGCACATTTATGTTAATCTCCTGTCCCACGACAACAGTGTGTTCCATTGGATTGAGCTCTTTTGACTGTGGAGGCCATATGAGTTCACTGAGCTCATTGTTATATTTGTGGAACCGGCTTGAGATGACATGTGCTTTGTGACGTGACATGTTGTCCATCTGGACGTAGCCATTACAAAACGGGTAGTCGACTGTGTCCATAAAGGGATGCACATGGTCAGCCACCACAGCCTGTGACATTTAAACCACGCTTAATTGGTGTTGAGGGGCGTAATGTGTGCCAAGAAGATATTCCCCACGATTAATTCTAACCTCACCATCTGCATGTCGCAGAAATCAAGATTCTTCATACCAGACAATGTTTTTCCATCGTTTGCCGTCGAGTTTTAGCGAGCCTGTGTCCACTGTAGCCACAGATTACATACACTCATCATTCCACAGTCACATTTCTTCACCATGATGTTTGGTCTGCACAACAACTAAACTTTGCTGCCATATTGTAATGTTGCTACATTTCTGCCAGCGTGTTTGTCGGACATTTTGGTAAGAAACTGATGTTAACCTTTTTGTTTGACATGAAAACTTGCTGCAGTGATATAGAGTGTACTCTGGGGCGGTACACTGTGCCATTACTGTTGGGTATCGTTCTGGATGCAGTAACGCACTTTTGCTCAAATCAGATTGGAATGTTTTTTTCATTATGACACTATGTTAAAGTTTTTCCTAATTTCATCAGCATTTCTTTGAGTATGTATTGACTATTTTAAGTCAGTATTAAACAAGTTAAGCCATGCCATTCAGTTTTGAATTTTCATTACCAGTCATAACCTACCATTCTGTGCCAAGTCACACCTGGGATACAGACTCTCAGTAGGGCCAAGCTGTGGCCAAGCAGCCTCCAAGGCTGCGTTGATGTTTCGCTGACAGCAGCCAGCCCATAACAAACCCTGTTTGTCACAGAGTGGGCTCAAAAAAACATGTGTTGCATGTCTGTGTAGGAGACCAGAGAAAGACATTTTTATAAGTCTCTCTGTTCAGGTCTCAGGATTTTTGTAGCTCCTCTCTGAATCTCTGTGGTTTGAAGTTTAGTTTCTCTCCTCCCTGTTCGCACTTTCAGGTATCTGCTTTACTTTATCATTTCATATTCACTTTCAGCTGGCGATCCCTCCGGGATTTTATGGGATTTTGGGATTGTTGGAGCATAAAATGCCTAATTCCACTATAGATTTTCTTTTTTTTTTTTAAATGTGATGCATATTGCATTGGTTTTAGGTCTTTTTGCAATGAAATTGTGGGGGCAAGTGAAAATTGCTAAAGTTGCTTTGTGTTTTTTGTAATAATTCATTAAAAAAGGAAAGGCACCTTGCTCCAGGGAGGATAAAACTGCACTGCTCTGAATGTTTGAAGTAACCTTATAAAAAATTCTCAGGAATATAAAAATTCTCACACCTGGAGGATATTCCACAAAGAAGCTACATCTGTTTGGAGCTTAAACTTGGTCAAAACAGCAAGTACAAAATTATAAAATATAAAAGTGCACTGAGCCTTGATAAACATTAAGACAATGACAAACTTTGTTTTCTTTTCAGTGTCCGTGAAAAACAAAAATAAAAAAATACTAGATTGAATAGACAAAATGACATGAGCAAACTAAAAGTTTAATGTATTTGTGACTGAGAGACATTTGTGATTCAAGAAGCCTTTTCTTACAGACAGGCGGCATCACTTTCTGTTCTGCGAGCAGCCCTCTGCAGCACACGATGAGCGGTGTCCTGCTCTACAGCTGGGAGGGACGACCAGCCAATTACATCTTCTTCCCCTCTTAAGTCCATTAATCACCTCATTACAAAGGCCTCCCTTCCCTTAAAGGAGAGTTCCGTCTTGCTATAACACTTTATCACATTAGTGCTTAATTAAGAATTATGTCCTAGCATCTTGGTTTTAATTATGTGAATGCCCGGCTCCATTTGTAAAGTGTGGTGACGTGCAGCAGCAGCAGCCACCACTGCAGGAAGGACAGGGAGGGAAAACAGGCTGTGGCCTTTTTGTTGGAGTAATGAATTTAGTTTTAATGATGGAGGAATAGGGGGCAGAGCTTCAAGGCAACTGTGGCTTATTTAGAAGAGTGAACCTTGATGCGCTCACAAGTAAAAGGGGATGTGAAATATGTGTACATGTCACCTTATGAGGCCAAAGCTGAATGTAGATACACAGGCAAGAGTTTCATTTGCTGACATTAACTGCTGTTATACTCTCAGTACGATAAAAGGGCTGTCGCAAAGAAGATGTTCGTGGCTCCTTCATCTTTCTTATATCAACATGTTTGTTTTGAAGAGGGAAGATAAGAGCTATTAATTCACAGGGAAGCTGATGTGGCTGCTGCATCTTTGTCAGGAAGGTTTAGTTCAACACTACTCCAAGCAACACATGCTCAGAAACTGATTCACTGATTAACGTAGCGGACAAAGCAGCAGCAAAGCCAACAAATATCTCTTTATTCATACATTACACGCTGTGTACAGAGCTGTTCACTTCTTTGCATGGACGCCTTTTGTTCAAAAGCAACAATGAAAGATTTAGACAAACATTACAACTTAAATAGAAGAACAGTGTAAAATGGTAAATGGTACTGAAAAGGAATCAGTACTCAAAGACCCCATGATTCAGTGCAGTAAAATCTCTAGAACCTCAACTGGAAGAGAGAAACCAGTCCCCCTTCCTGGAGCCAGACCTGCTGGCAAGCGTCTGAAGGGCGGGCCTCGATCCATGAAGCTCAGCTGGGCACAGCCTTAAGAGATAACACGCAAAGTAGCACTGAAAATTTCACAACCCCCAACCCTACTGTGATGGACACATTTTACTCAGTCAGTTAAGTTTAATTCATTTTAAAACACATCCAGTGGTGACTAACAACTAAGCAACTTTTCCTGCAAAAAAATACTCACTTCTGATTGCACATTGAGGTCTTATTACTTTGGTAATAGCTGTGCTTAATTAGTATTCTAAATCAATATTAAACCCATATTTATTTATCTAAATTAATGCCGTGGTGATTTATTGATTAGGTGCTTCAGGATTTGAGCTGATGAGCTGACATTATGAAGGCTACCACAAAGTTAAAGTCAGAGTTTATAATTACCAGACGATAAGAGACATGATTAAGTATTTGTTATTGTAGCTGTAGGTTTTGTTTTGGTTTTTTTTTATGCTGATTGTTTCAGTTTAGTTGTCTTGAAGTTCTCGTTTGAGCTGTTTCGTGCCAAAAAATTGTGACGGTTGACTAATGGCGGTCTATTTTTAAAAGCATGAATCTGATGAGGACTATTGACTGTCATCTGAGGACTAATAGGAGTCTTAACTCAAAGAGTGAAGATGTGAGGCGGCGCTCCATTTCCACAGAGAAATGACTACACAGAGTCTCTTGAAGTTCCTCCACATAAAAGAATCCTGAGGTCCAGGCTTGTTTACATAAACTTCTCAGATGTTCTTCGTGATATAAGTTTTAGGATTTCTTACCGCAAAAAAGTAAACAATAAGTTTGTTGTTTTAGTTTGAGGTGTTAGAAGAACCCACGAGGAACACCTCACACTCACAAAGCGAGGTGAGTTTGCATCAGAGGGGAGGAAGTGTTTTTGTTACTTTCAATTAGCAAGAACAACAACAGGCTCGTCACCGAAGGGAGCTGAGGTTTGACTGCTAGATGTGATAATGATCCAGGGGTTGACGCAGAGGAAGAGACGGTCCGGGAGGGAGGGCTGATGAGGACATGTCAGCGCAGTGAGGGGTTGGTTTCTCCCGGGGTGCACTTCTGTCAGATGTTTTAAGGAGGGACAGCCAATCAGATATGGTGAAGGTTGATGTCTCCATTTTCAGTTTCCGCGCTGCCGGCTCATCATCTGTTGCATCAGCGCTGCAGATGTAGCTCTCTGCACAGATTGATGCTCACGGCGACTTTGATAACAGCTGGAGTAAATCGATTTGTGTATGGATCGGATGTTTCGCTTTGTGAAATGAGATCTGCCATTTGAATGAGATGTCACCTACACTTCCAAAATGATGGATTTGGCCCTATTTTTTCTGTTAATACATCAAACATGGTGTTAGCCTGATAGGTACTTTTGTGTGTGTGTGTGTGTGTGTGCGTGGACTTGAAGGAAGATGAAAAGTAATTTTTCTCTCTGAAATGAGATTGTGACACCTGCTCTAACAAGTAAAACTGAGAAACTGTGGTACATTTTTATGGATAGAAACCTTCTGAGGGCCTTTTTTTTTCGCTTTTGGAAAAATGTTAGAACTTCTGCCGAGTCTTTAATGTTTCAGCGATACCAAATAATTAATTAAATGATGGTTGTTGCAATGGGGTGTAATTAAGTGTAATAAGACTCTTCATACGTGCAATATGTGTGAAGTAACCTGCACACTTGGAAAAATGAGGACAGTAGCTGTTAAATGTTTAGTTTTTGTGGAAGGTATGTAAGTAACAAATTAACCTGTATTGGCTT
>JAJHUR010095131.1:0-13339 GCA_027495735.1 Lutjanus campechanus | reverse complement strand
GCTCTTCTCCTTTGTTTTCTTAAAATGCTCCCACACTTTTGAGCTCCGTTGCCGCCGGGTAGCAATGATACCAGAGCCCGTCTGGTATAACTTCCAGTGACATCACGGCTGACCCCGATTACCACAACTGTGCATGTGTGTTAAGGACAGAAAGGCAGACACGGCACTGGAAGGTGCCGCAGCAGTTTTGAGAGATAAACAAAGAAAAAACACGACGCATCGACTATTAAATTAGTTGTCGACAATTTTAATAGTCGACATAATCGTGACTAGTCGACTAATCGTGGCAGCCCTATTTTAAAGTTAATAATCCTAAAACTGCATTCTAGCTGTTTTGCATCAGTTGGCCTTTTAATGTGTACTGGGACCAGTGAGTTAGCTGTAAATGTTCAATGGCTTCTCTTTTTTTTATGTTGTGGTCATTGTAGTGTACTTATAGTCAGTTACAGAGGTGAGCATGTGACCTAAAGGGTGCTGGTTCGACCCCTGCAAAGTGAAAGAGCAATACATCTGCTCCTCTCTGCTCTTTACCACCACTGAGGTGCCTTTAACACAGATCCTTAACTCTGAGCCGCTCAGTCTGTTTGTTCTAATGGCCTCTCTGAAAAGGGGAGCCAGGCTCTCAGTTAAGTCGCACTAGATAAGTAAAGGATGAAAATGGCTTAAGAGCCTTGTTGTCTCTGTTTATGGCTGTTTTAGTACATATCACTGCTTAATATATCTTAATTGATTAATAGATTTTATCTGTTTTATCAATGGCCTGTCCATAATTGCATTTATTAAGATTCCCACAGTTCTTCATGTTATGTGTAATCAACAAGTGAGAAACGTCCCTCTTGGCTTTGCCCACTTGTGGCTGTCAGTGTCATAAGTGGCCATATCAGAGGGCTAGAGTGATCCTCCTTGGCAGATTTAGCTTGGTCAGGACAATCATTCCTCCTGGCTCTGCTGCCGTCCAGGAGTACAGATTCAGTGAGTCACCATGCACAGTTCATTTGTCAGAACTTGGTGCAGGTTCAGAAAATTCTATGGATTTGCAGACTTGTTACATGTAGGTACTCAAAGGCACTTTACATGGTAGAGGAAAAGAAAAACAAAATATGAAACAGTCAGGCAGTATTAGCGTAAAAACAGTATAAAGCATTGTTCCATATAAAAAGAGGCTGAGAACCAGGAGAAAAAAATGAAGTATGGCCTATAAATTTTGGGGGAACTTTAGGGACTTCTCTGACCAAGTTTTTCTTTTTTCCTCACTTTGTGGTCTTTACTATGTTGTTGTTTGTGCTTATTACATTTCTGAAGTGGTCTGCAGATGTGTGTGTGCGTGAGAGAGAGAGGGACTAATGTTTGGCTCCCCTCTCTTACTGTTTAGCCCATGGAAGTGTTTGTAGATGACGAGACCAAGCTGACTCTCCATGGCTTACAGCAGTATTACTGCAAGTTGAAGGACAGTGAGAAGAACCGAAAGCTCTTTGACCTGCTTGATGTGCTCGAGTTCAACCAGGTATAGCTGGCACTTGTTTATTAGGCACTGCATGAGAATCTGTTATGTAATTATTAATTGTATTATTGCATTATTGTAAAGCTCTGTTTAAGTTTTGTCTTCTCAAGCATTCGATATTTGTTGATTTCCACATGTCTGTATGTCATCGATGTCTTTTCCATTTCCAGAAAAAATGCCATCCTTTCCTTTTGTTTCCTGTCAGGTGGTGATCTTTGTTAAGTCAGTGCATCGCTGCGTGGCTTTATCACAGCTGCTGGTGGAGCAGAATTTCCCCGCCATTGCCATCCACAGGGGCATGGCACAGGAGGAGCGGTAGGTGCTGCTAGTTTATTTATCTTCTGTTCTAGTCCAGTCTTGAATTTGACAATAGCTTTTCTAATTTCTTCTTGAGCATGAAAAAAAAAAACAGAAGAAAATGGTACATCTCTGTACTGTTATTTGTTTTTTGGCTCAAGTCATTACTTTAAATGTTTACAATAAAATGTAAATATGAAGTCTGAAGTAACCAGTGAGGAACCTTTAAATAGATTTGTGTGAAAAATTGGATAGTTCAGCAGTTTCTATGCTTAGTCTCCCTCGCTTTGGAATATAATCTCATTGATTTCTTGTCCTGTTGTTGCTCATCCCTCCTCCCAGGTTATCTCGGTACCAGCAGTTTAAAGACTTCCAGCGGCGGATCCTGGTCGCCACAAACCTCTTTGGCCGAGGCATGGATATTGAGCGAGTCAACATTGTCTTCAACTATGACATGCCAGAGGACTCTGACACATACCTTCACAGAGTCAGTCCTGCCATAATATGATTTTATGTCCTCTACATCAGAGAGCTATATGTTTTCATTTACAAAACAAACAAAAATCACTGCAGCCTGTATTTAGTTTACCAAAATACCCCTGCTTTGTTTATGAATGTCTGTATAAAGGCACAGGTACCTGATTTCCTGTGGAGGTCGTGTTTGGTCAGTGTTTTATAATCAGGGAATTTTTATATTTTAAGATATTAATAACAAAACATTTACCTTGGCCCATAGTTATAAGCCTCCTGTCTTGATAATAGAAAATTGAGTTCATTTTGATCCCTGATGTCTTACTCTGTACCTCAGGTGGCCCGTGCTGGCAGGTTTGGGACCAAAGGCCTGGCAGTCACCTTCGTCTCAGACGAATCTGACGCCAAGACCCTGAATGACGTCCAAGACCGCTTCGAGGTCAATGTAGCAGAGCTACCAGACGAGATTGATATCTCCTCCTACAGTAAGTTCTGTCGCTGTTCACAAGCTATTAAGTTTATATATATGTACACTAATATCCTGCTATTTTGGGGGGTTGGGTGAACTATTTGTGTCCTTGCATGTGTACACAATATCTTCATAGTTAACTAGGGCTATATGGAATATCTTCAACATTTGAAGATTTCAACTATCATAATTTATCCTCATTACCCCAATTTAAATCCTCAATTTTGAAAAAAATGATCAGATTAAATTAGTTTTTTATTAAAATAGCCAAATAGATTTTCGTAATTGTGGTCAAATATAATTTGTTGCTGTTAGATTGCTGCTAGACTGCCCCATTAATAAAGTGTAGGCATGCGCCTCTCTTTGTGCACGATAATCAGGAGTGCAAACTGTTTTTTGACCGCACTGAAAAAATTGTTTTTGAAAGACTAGATGCCAGCAAATATGGACTGAAGCATACCATTCATTAGATAAAAACAGGACTTTTGGAAATTAACATCAATCTTTTTTGCAGTAAAATTTTACTTATGGATTTTATAACAGTTATTGGAAATGTTTTGATCACATAAGTTGGAAACAATCCTATGCAACCAAATAGTATAATTCTAATAATAGTGTAGCCGAATCTTTATCTGTAACTGTGCAGAAATAAATTATTCTATGGAGCCCTGCTGTTAAAATAAAGGGTGCACAAAAGAATCACTATATACGACATATATTCATTCAAGTCTTTTCTTTTCCTTTTCTCTGCAGTCGAACAGTCCAGATGAGTCTGACGTGTCTCTCCAGTGAAGACTGTGTGACCTTTGGTTTTGCTGTATTTTGGTGGAAGAAAAAAACCCTTAACTTTTATTTTAAAGTCCCCTCTCCCACCATAAATGTTGGCAAACTCATCATGATAACTTTTTTTCCTATCCTGTCTTTGCAGGGTGCTTGTTTTAGGGTTTTCCTTATTAAAAACATGGATATATTGTTTTGGTTTAAGAAATAAAATTTTTATACCTTATTTAATGGTGTTTGAGTTAATTTTGCACAGGTCTTTAAACATTTAAGCATACCAGATGTTACATTAACATACAGTAACACTACAACAGTATCTTAAAATACAAAGTTTATGTTGTGTTTTGACTGCAGTTAATTATCCTCACAAGCAGAGGGCGCCATCATCACAGTTTGATGACAGCTACCGTTTTCTCAAATAGTTGTCTACTTTGAACTGGCTGCCAAGTTTGAAACTACACAAATTGACTTAAAATAAAACCTCATGTGAAACTTGAGCTCAGCAGTCCGTTTGATCACATGGATGCACTAAGAAAAAAACATGTGACAGCTACACTGTAGTGTCTTAATCCACAGAAGTGTATAAATGTGATAACAATACAAACTTGGATCCAAATAAAGAATATTTACAAAATACAGTGTGATCCAAAGTAAATGATCAAATATAGGTTTGTGTAAGACATTTTGTCTAAACTGCATTTAATGCACAAACAAGAAATCAGTTGGCATTGGTCCAGTCCTTGCTGAACGCCGTTGGTTCAAGATAGCGTTCCTTATCAATAGTCTTTGACTTACAGGGGAACATTGTCATTCACTGCTGTGTGTAAATGTCCTTTAAAGATGGCTTATGTCAGCATGTCAAGAAAAAGTTTGTCCTCATGTTCATAACATGCTGAGTTTATATATTTTCAATAAAAAGTCTTTTCTCCACATTTTGCGTCATGCTCATTCTACATAAAGCTACAAAAGTACTCTTTTGCTTGTCACAGAGTAGTCACAGTGCATTGTGGGATTTGGAATCATCCACCGTCACAGTATATGTGGCTAATTATTATGTTCACACAGTAGCCATTTTCCTCTGATGTCACGTTCAGGGAGGGAAGCTCGAATGTCTTACTGCTGTGTTCCAGGTCACAGGTTCTATAAATGAACAGAATCTGACAGATCGTTACAGTTTTCACTGCTACACAATTCATCAGCAACTGAAAAGACAATGTAGTCAAAATCTTTAGACACATTGGGCCCCATTTCAAAGTGAAACAACATATTTGATCACCCATTAGCTACTGTGAAACAACAGCTAATGTTAGCCTAACTAATGTTACCGACAGTATTACCACCACACAAAACACACGCTATTTACGTGCTTGTGACACATTTTCACTGGATGTAATGTAAACGATAATGTTAGCAAGGAAGTGGCGGAATGCTAACATAGCTATGGTAGCTTATGGGTTTTTCCTTGAAATATGTCCTGATGTTCCTCCAGATTTTCACATATCCAGATTTATGACATTTTGCTGACTGGAACACATTTCTGCATAATGTTTATACAGATTATATCAACACAAAAGTGTGTTACAAACACTTAAGCAGTTTGTGTTTTGTGTAGCAGTAATGCTGGCGGTAACGTTAGTTACAAATGGCCAACTGTTGTCTCACAGTAGCCACTGAGTTGAAATATGTTATTTTATTTTTAAAATATTGCCCAATGTTCCTCTAAATTTTTACTATCAATTGTCTTTTCAGTTGCTGATCAATCAGGAAGATGTGAAATGATAATTTGTCATATACTGTATGTTTATATGACTTGCAATTTGGAACTCAGCAGATGACATTTGAGCTTCCCAACCTGAGTGTGCCATCAGGAAAATGATTGTGTGAATATGGTGAATTGCTGTAGGTAAGGTGATCCTTGTGCACTGCTGTCAGAGTTATAGTTATAAAGTTTCAGTGCTTAAAAAGTGCTTTGTTGCTTGCTCTCCTCTCAGGCTCATCTGAGAGTCTCAAAAAAGAAAAGAAAATATCCTCAGCACCTGAACCAGCAATCAAGTCCAAAGTGGAGGAAGTCCAGGGGTGCTTCAGGGCTCTAATTTAGGTCCCACGTCTGTTTGAACAGGAGCAGGCAAGTGTACAATCCACTCCGGTCACACAATAATATTACAATAAGGGTTTCCTTTATGGTTGTGAACCGAGGCGGCCCTTCCTACCTGCCCACAGTTTGGCAGTCAGATGGGTGCCTGTGGTCTTCACTAACTTGGAGCCAGATGAGAAAAATGGCCCCTGGTCTTGAAGAGTCTTCCTTCAACAAGAAAGCTGACCTCATCACATTTGAAATAAAATAAAAAAGAATCCCCCTCAGTTCTAGTCTATGAACTTGTGTGTGTCTCCATACATCCAGTGCTGTGGAGGCAGGGCCACTTCATTGAGATGGCCGCAGTCGTCGCTGCATTTACACGACTGGATGAACATGGCCGACCTCTGAAAACGCTCACCGTCTGGGCACACGAAGGTCACAGGTACAGTGCGTGTGCGGCGTGGTGAGCAGCACCGTCCATCTGTACAGACACCGCAGTAGTTAGGCCGGTAGAGGCGGGCACTCACACATTCTCCGTAAGACAGGCGGATGGGCTCTGGGGCTTTCTGGGCTGCAGTGCACTTTTTCCCTCTCTGAATATAAAGAAACAGAGTAAATAAAGAGATGAATGTCAGTCTGAAAATCTGTACTCAAGTACAAGTACTGTTATATTACTAAACTATTACTCAACTACAAGTAAAATTACTTGAAAGCACTTATGTAAAGGCACAATGGTATTTTTTCAAAAACTACTCAAAGTATTACTTTTTAACCGTTGATGGTTAATGTATTATCAGTACCAGACATTCAATCACAGGTTTTTTTTTTGTTTTGTTTTGTTTTTTTCTCCAGATCTTTAGTTTAAATGACTCCCAGCTCCTGAACCGTTGTGGTCAGCGGTCACAGTCTTCTGCTTTACAATCCTGTGCCTGTTGCAGTGTTTTGTTTTGTCTTGTATCCTTTGTATCTGATGGTTGTCATTGGCCTGTTTATGATCAGATAGCCTTATTGGCTACAAAAATGCAGATTGAAGAAGGTTCAAGAAGATTGTAGGCCTACTCAGTAGTGGATTATGATTTTTGAATTGAAGTAATTAAAAGTAATTAACTACATTACATGGTGTGATACATACTTAAAGGTTGAGTGTGTAATATTTAGGAGGATCTATTGGCAAAAATTGAATGTAATATTCATATAAATGTTTTCATCAGTGTATAATCACCTGAACAAAAAAACAAGAATTTGTGTTTTCAAAGACTGTGTTGTCTTCCCAGGTAGGTCTGCTGATATATACTTCTACAGGACACGTCTACTACACAACACACCTGAAATGATGCCAGTTAGGCTATGTTTAGACAGCAAAACTACTGGTTTGACACAAAACAACTGAAACAGGTTAACAGAAAAAATACTTTAGTAGGTTTGAACGCAAACCACTGTCTTTGGGTTCAAATATGTCTGTTAGTTATCTCAGACATCTCTTATTATAGTTATCTCAGGTGTGTCTTGTAACAAAATGTGTATGTCTTGTAGTCTGTGAGGATGCATATAGACCTTTCTCCTTCTTCTAGAGTCTGACATGTTGTACCTTCATGTTTCTACAGTAGCCCAGAACAAACAACCTAGACCCTTGCTCAAGATCCGGACTTTCGTGTTCTTCGCAGACACCGTTGTTTCTCCTAAACGCTTGGCAGGCGAGAGTTGGTTGAAATCTGCTATTTCTTTGCTCCTACACATCTGATCTTCTACACAAGAATTACACTTACAAAATACAAGTGCTCCCCAAAAATGACTGAATTTGAATGTTGTAAATCCTTACTTCCAGCTTTGGTCACTCAAAAAATCTAATAAACATTGACTTTTATCTGCCCTGTCCTTTTACATAACAGCAGATTTAAACGGCTTTGCACTCAGACTCATTAGCTTCACATTAAGGGAGCCACACTTCAACTTGTTATGCCAAAACAGGGATTGGGAGAGGGATTATTTTTAGATTTAAGTGATTAAATTTTAAGATTAACCATTTATTTACCATTTGAGTGTCCTTTTCTGTCAAATACACCGACTCCTATGATCTGTCTTGGCACCAGAGATTTTAACTCAGCAGAGCAGAGAAAAGAGGTCTTAGTGTGTGTCCAACATGGAGGATTAATATAGACACACCGCTTCCCTGGACTCTGAGTACACAGACGGGGCCTAGCTATGGACAGTTGCTTGGCAGGAATGCCGGGGGTGGGGGACTATATTTAAAAAGGCGCCTGCCTGCCACCAAAACACCGCTGAGTAAATCAGCACTGCCCAGTTCCCACTGGATGTGGAGCTTCCCGAAAGTACCGCTAAGATAATCTCTGTTCTTAAGCGCTGGATAAAGATGGCTTTAGCTCTAAGAGCATATTTACTCAGGGCCAGAACATCTAATTTTTCATTCTTTGTAGCACAGATTTGACGTTTTAAGCCTCAGCTCTTTAGTTCAAAGGGGAAACAAGGAAGCACAGCACACATGCACAGGTATTGTTTTTACCTGCACAGTCAGACATGGAGAGATAAGAGGTGAAATAATTCCTTATTGATAAGTGTTATCACGAGGCGTTTAGGTTTCACTGTGTGAGAGATAAGTTGTTGTGATTAAAAGTTAAGAATATGTGACCTATGCTCTATGTCTGTCTCTGTCAGTTCAGTCTACTTCACCTTGGTGGGGGCAGTTAGGCTGTGGCATGGTCGTATGGTACAGATTCTTGTCTCTCTCTCCAGCCTGCACTGTGGGTTCTTGTTGGTGATACGAGAAGAAACACCCATCCCACAGCTGCGGGAGCACGGGGACCAGTCAGTGGTCTGGACTGGACACTTCTCCTGCAGGTGGTTCCACTCTGAGGAGTGTCAAGACATGATAGAGGGAGGAAGACATGGAGAGAAAGACAAATTAAACACATGAGTTAGGACAGTAGTTCCAAACTTCAGGAGTTGGGACCCCATCAAGTTGTCAAAAGATAAATCTGAATCATTGCAAGAGGATTAATGGGAAAGAAAAGCAGGAAAAAAACTTTTCTGATACGCAATATCATGTTCATCTTTTCAGATTCTCTTCTGATCTTTACTTTTTAGCAATGTTGGTGTGTTGGTCAGTCCTCCATTTTGGTCCAGACTGAATTATCTCAACAACTATGGTATAGATTGCCATGAACTTTGGTACACACAGTGAGGCCCCACTCAGGATGAGTTGTAAGAAACTTTGGTGATCCTGTGACCACACCTAGCACCAACATCTGGTCAAAATTACAGTTGAAATACCTACAAAACTAATGACATTCCCATCATTACAGATGCTCCCATTCCATTTTTCTCTCTCAATACCAATTATAAACTTTTGCATGTTGGCCAATACCAAGTAAAGTTCCAGCTCAGGTTAAAAAAAACAAAAAAACAGGATACTGGATACTACTAGTAAGTAGCAGGGGCCAGTTTTGGGCTAATAAAGTACGCGATGCTAACATAGTAAACTTGGCATTTAAGCTTTAGCATTTAAGAAAGGCTGCTGACTCACATTGAGTTATTTAACCATTCATGAGAAAACAAGACCAAGAAGAAATCATTTCTCTTTGGTTGAACTTAAGACATGCTTCCTTTGACACAAAGTCACAAACTGACAAACCTTTTGGCTTTTGGCAATTTAAAACAACTAACAACACTATGACAATGACAACAGAATGAGTCTAGCCACAACAACAAAAAAAACAACAACTAAATATTCCCCTGCTCAGTCTCTTTATCTCACCAGGCAGGTGTTTGTAGCCATGTTCACTCTCCCAGCCACTGAACTTGATGTCCGTGAGCTCGTTGGCCAGCTCATTTTCAGGCCGGTGTGGGGTAGGATGG
The DNA here is from genome assembly GCA_027495735.1 of Lutjanus campechanus. Taxonomy (NCBI): domain Eukaryota; kingdom Metazoa; phylum Chordata; class Actinopteri; order Lutjaniformes; family Lutjanidae; genus Lutjanus; species Lutjanus campechanus. The sequence goes on along the minus strand of JAJHUR010095131.1, from coordinate 3,871 downwards.
TGTTGAGGTCTGGGCAGGTGTTGCTGTGGCGGAGGCACCTGTGGTACGAGATAAGACAAGATGAGACAGTGCCATTTGCTGGGGATCCATCTCTGTGTGTTTTTCACAGTGTCACTCACACCATGGCAATCGGTCAGAGGAGAAACACTTTACTCCTCTGCGCCTACACGAACCTTTGTTGTGATTTAAAGCACTTGTTGAGCAGACAGTCTTATCTATCAAAAAATATAAGATTCATAGTAAATCTTCAAAACTTTACTGTAAATTTTCATTCAACTTCAAAAACCCTCCATTCAGACACAGCTCTCATTTTATTTTAATGAATGTAGAGTTTAATGACGTGCAGTTATTTCTCAAAAATAAGACTTATGGGAATTAAGAATTACACAAACAAAACAGTTAGAGGGTCTACTGACACAGTGTTCACCCTCTGTTCTTGCCCTCTGCATGGAATCAAGAGAAGACCACAGTGGTAGGTGATGAATTATTACCTCCACCATTTGTTGGTTTTATTTCAATGGGTGCCATTAGTGTCAGTTACTTACCAAGAGAGTCCCTTGTCATTACATGAAAAAACTAACCTGATGTTTCGGTGGGAGCTGCCAGGTGCCCTTATGGCAGTCCACACTGAAGCAGCACTGCCCAGGTATCCTGACCAGCCGAGGGTAGGGGCAGGATGGAGAGGCTGGGGGCAGCTTGTTGCTACAGAGAGGAGCACAGCCAACAGCGCCATCAATGCAAGTACACTGGTGTTTGCAACCAGCACGGAAGCTCTCGCCGTTCTGGTAGATCCTGCCGTTGTACTCGCATGTGCGTCCCTCTGATTTTGCTGGAAAGACAGATTTTACACAGATGAAAAACAAACTGGCTGTTTTTATGCAAAAAAAACAAAAAAACAAACGTCATTCCTGCCACAGTCCATGAGTAAGGTATTTCAGAGTTTAATCTCTCTACAGGGCATGGTTTAGGGATATTCCAGATTATTTGAAATGAGGTTGTATGAGGTACTTATCTACAGTTCATGGTGATTGGCACAACCCCAGTTTGAAGAACCAGCAGGAGTACTGGTGTAGGAACCTAAGCAATGGACTGCATGGCATGGTCAGCAGATAATCAGGTCAGCAGATAATCATACTTTTGTTTGGTTGAAGCAGCAGTAGACCAGCAACTCCTGTGTTCTACAAGGTAAAAATGACTATTTTTGCCAGAGGACTCTGGTTCAGCACAAGAGAGTGACATTTGGTTTGTATAACAGTGGTTTCCGGACTGTCTGACAGCAAAGGTAAAGCGATGAAAATATTCTAAATATAGTGCATGCTTAAACTGATTGATGTTTTTGGGTGGGCCCTTTTTTAGGTGGGTAAAATACATTTTGCTGCTGACCTCGTCCACAGCAGCACATTGCTCAGCTTCTTGCACTGCTGCTTCTGCAAATCTACTGTCGGAAATACAGTGCCTATGGAAAAGTACTTCATACAACCCCACTTCCAAGAATCCGAACTATCCCTTTATGTGTAGTGAGACGTACTGCTGTTTGATCATATAAACAAACAGGCTGTTGTAATGCAGAGACCAAAGGGCAGCAGGTGTATTCCTGGAACAATACATGGGTGAGGTGTCTCTACCAGACATTCTTCAAAGTCTAAAGGAACCAATGATGGTACTTTTGCCTACAGCGTGCATGTTAGGAAGAATTCACCACATGGAACAGCTGAAACGATCCCTGTTGAGCAAAGTTTCTCCCGACTTTACTGAAAACATACACAATGACTTCACACTGCACCAGTTCACAAAACACACAGTGGACCACCAGGATGGAAAAAGGTCGGTGGAAATAGAGACAGGAAGTGTCAGACTCCTTGTCTCCTAAGCATGGAAGAACCAGCTATTCATAGTTAGTGGGGCAGCAAAGGCATGGTGCAGATGGACAGTGTATTTTTATCTCCGAAACCCCCTGTCGCTACCATAAAACATCACCTACTCATTAAAATATCCCCTGTCTAGCTCCCGGATGTGCAAGGTTACATGTTGTTTAATCACTGAGCTGTGATGGCTTTGGCTTTATGGAGAGTTGAGTCAATTAACATCCATTACTTTGACATCCTTTGTTCATTGTTGTACAGGTAAAATGACCTATGGACTTTTATGGCAGATTCACCATGAGAATTTTAAATATAGGATACTTTTTTTAATGCGCGCTAATACTACGCCCTACATTTGTTTGACATGAATAGGGGAGCAGTGAAAATAGCTGTAGAGAGCAGCTATTTCCTACGTGAAATTCCTTCCCTCCTCTCTCACCTCGACAGATGCCCCAGGCCATGGTCACATCATTGCCGTAATTACACTCCAGCCCTTTGTGGTGGTCGCAAGGCCTCATTGGGCCGCAGTCCTGGTTCAGCTGTGCAGCACACACCTTGCAGCACCCACATCCATCTGGCACAGTGCTGACTCCTGGAGGGCAAACCGGGGGCTCTTTGGGGCACTCGCACACTGCTGGGCAGCTAGCAGTCACCTGGAGCGAGCATAGGGAGATCACATCATCAGACGAGACTCATATGATCTGAGTCATGCTCCATTTTCTACAAAAAGATTAACTTCCCAGCCTTGCTCAAACAGTATCAGAGATCTATAGAGCAGTTTCAGGAAAGAACCACAATGCTACACGTGTAGTAAGGTTGTCAAAAGTATTGAAACAATATAAGTAGGGCTCCAACTAATAGGTATTTTCATTGTTGATTATTCTGCTAATTATTTTCTCAGGCAAATTGTTTGTTTGGTCTATAAAATGTCAGAAAGTGGTAAAAAAAACAAAACAAAAAAAAAGTCAATCAGTGTTTCCCAAAGAAAGAAAAGTAAACAAAGTCATAGAGGAATAAAGAAAGCCGAGAACAAGCTCGAATCAGCAACATAAGTGAGTAAATACGTCAAAATCTGTGGCCATTTCCTGCATTTTATGACATGACTGGATAATAACCTTAACCTGAGTGTTGAGGACGTCTCATGTGTTGTGATGTAAATAGGCATAAACTTATTTTAAACTGTAAAATATATGTTCTCTGTTACTGTTGACCACTGATTGTATGCTAAAGGGATATATGTCTTTGGAATGGAGTCAGTGGTGTAGACACATGACCAACTCCTTCAAATAATTTAGGTTATTCTATGTGTGTTCCTGAGTGTGTTTCAGTATGCACCAGGGGTGCTTGCTGCTTCAGAATGCATTGCATTGAGTTAATATGGGCATACACTGAAACACACAGGTGATTTACTATTTTTATCCTTTTTTTATTATTACTGTTAGACTGGAATTTGTTTCTAGTATCTGAATTACTTTTCTTATGAAGTCTGGAACATGCTTGGGGGTGTGGGAATTATTAGGCAAGTGTGATGACATGTAGTGTCTATATGAATTTCTGAATTGTGTTCTTTTTTTGCTTGCCTTTTCTGTCTTCATTTAAAACCATCAATAAAAACAGATGGGATCAGCTGGGAACAGAAAAATTTTACTTTTTTGCTAAATAATGACTGAAACTGATTAATTTGCAGATCATTAAAAATATTTGGCAATTAATTTAATAGTGGACAACTAATCAATGAATTGCTGCAGTTCTAAATTTAATAAGATCTATGTGCTCATTCAAAACTTCAATTTAGTCTTTTCCTGTCTCAAATTGGACTTGCAGCACTGTGTGCAGATTGTTGATTAGGACCCCCACCCACCCTTTTTGCCATGGTGTCAAAAGAGGTATCAGCGAGAGCCTGACTCAATTGGTTGATTGATGTTATTGGCCCAATATTGGCTTATCATAGCTTTATCAGAAACTTGTCTAGGTTGTTGCCCGCCTCTTGCCCGATGTCAGCTGGGATA
>JAJHUR010095128.1:0-10444 GCA_027495735.1 Lutjanus campechanus | reverse complement strand
AAAGCTAATTTATCATCAGACAATAGCCGTTGGGCTCCTAGATTGCATTTTGGGCAATATATTCTACCACATTCCACCACGTTCCACCACCATGTGACTTGTCAGTGGTACTTGGACTACAAACGGACACCAGAATGCTTCTTATATCAAAATGTTATTCCTTAACTACAGATTGTTTTTTAAGGTTGTTTTGGCCCTTTTAGCCTTTATTTGACAGAACAGCTGTAGACAGAAAGGAATGGGGTGCGAGGGGGGATGACAAGCAGCAAAGGGCCGTAAGTTGGAATCAAACCTGGGCCACTGCTGGGGACTCAGCTTCTGTACATGGGGTGCACGTTCTACTAACCGACCTATCGGGGAGTCCCATCAACAGATACTACTCATATACAGATATCTGTTTAGTGCCCACAAAAGTGAGCATGCCAAAAGGCTTAACTTAGACGGTGAACAATGTAAATATTAGATGTTAAACATCAGCACATCACTGTGAGCATGTCAGCTAATGCTAATGCTAATGTTAGCATCTGTTCAAAGCACCGCGATGACTCTGTAGGTTCCAACTAGACTTGATTATCAATCATCAATTGATTAATTGCCATTAAGGATTTAACTGATTTGAAATGTATTGATCGCTAATTAATTGATAGTCAACAAATGGCAGTAATTGTGCCTCATTTGACATTGTTTTGTCTCATGGAGCCATTTGCTGAATAAGGAAAATATTAAACTTAAAATGAGAAAAAAAAATCTGGAAAAACAAGAAAAGAGTTAAAATGAGAAAAAAAAAATAGAAAAAGGCGTGCATTTTGTATCTTATCAATTATCAATGATTAATTAACTGTTAGTGTTTTCAACTACTAGTTAAGGAGTATCTATCTACAGATACTGATACAAATCCAATAACATTTTTCCCTCTCTTAAGCAACTACCTTCAATGTATTAATACCTGTTCATGATACTCTTTGGTTAACCAAACCATCTAAAAACATCATGCAGTGAAACAAATATTCGACTCTCCTGATGGAAGGAATATACAGCCCACAAATGACTCAGTTATTCAATACTTTCTTTCCTAAAACCTTTTTTACACACAGAATTTTTCGCAGCATTTTTGATTGGTCGACACCATTCAAACATTTAGAATCAAAACAAATTTAATCTGTGTGACTTGTGACACTTCTCTCTTTATGGCACGTCAGCATGACTTCAATGATCACGACACAAGAGCAATCATGAAAGATAAATGCTCAAGATGAAACAAAAAGGGATGTTTTCCGTAATGTTTTTTTTCCCTCTAAAGTCACCAAATGGTCACAAAAACATTGTTGCACAACCAGAAACGTATAAAAACACTAAAGGAAAACTGATGAACTGATGAAGCTTCTTGGATGAGAGGCGAAACGTCTTTAAAAAAAAAAAGACTTTTAAACAAGTCCAGTTGCTTTCGATTTAATCTTTCCTGAGATTACAATGACCTGGACGAATGAGAACATTCACGGGCACTAAAGAAAAAGAGAAAATACACAAACGTACACACATGTCAGAGAGCACACGAGAGGGTAATTGAGGTCACGCTGGCTCTGCGTGAATCCATATTATCTACAGCTCTGCGCAGATGCTGTGGCATGTTACATAATTGTGATGTGGAGAGAAAACCTCATGTCCCCTAAAGATTAACTATTGAAGGGGGGGAAAAAATCAAAACATCCACCCAGTTTTTAAATTAGAATATTGGGTTTTGACTTAGTCTCAATCAGTGGTTGTAGAGTTTGATTAAGAGCAACACAAACTTTTTGTCCAAGTGAGAAAATATAAAACTCCAAAATTGGAGTTATTAGGTTTTCACACGTACGTTCACAGCGACAGGAACATATAATTGGTTCACAGTATGATGAATGTGTATTGTAGAGAGTCAAGGTGGGTAATACATGAATTCCAGCTGAAAACAGAGATAAGGAAAAGGGCCACCAGTTTTATAAGAGAAAAAGATAAACTGTGCTGACACTTTATTTTATTTTATTTTCTCCAAAGATAACACATTTCTATATACAGCAAAACTGATGCCACAAAGATTGTAACATCTATCCTAATGATTTATTTTGTCTTTCACTGTTGAGATCTGTCTGGCAAATTAAACGCTACAAAGGCCAAACTGAGAGTCAGCTGTTTGGGATTTTATAATTACAAACACTTTTAGAACTTCATTGTCACGCAGGGTAAGAGGAGTTATGACAGCGCTTCCTCGTCCAAGTTGCTTGGTGCTACACGGACAAAATCCATTCTACTTTCCAGTATTTAACTCTGCCCTGCAAATATAATCCCTTTAACACAAGAACATAAGGTATAAACTGTTATTATATTGTGTTACACAATGTGATACACACTCAGTAGGCAAATAGTAAACATTTTTCTTCACAGTGTGACCCTGAAAATGTGCAGCAGTAGACCTACACATAATTATACTGCACTACTTATACGTATGACTGGAACAAGGAGAAACAAGTGAAAATGTCATGTAAACAAAAAAGCCTTCTGCATGTTTCTATGTATATACATATATATTTATATGTGTGTGTATAAAATTTTCACCACTTTACCTTGTCCACAGACAGCCTTTTCGGACGAGAAACCACCATTATATAAGTCAGATGTCACTCTTTCTAAACCAACCAGACTCCACTGACGAAATCAGTCATTTTAACTCACAGAACACTGTTGCCTCGCTCAGTTAGTTTGTTTGCGTTACTGAATAACTTCGGTGTTTAAAAAGGTTAATTCAGATTCACCAGAGTCACACAATAACATAAATAAGATAACAGACTGAGGCAGCAGTGGACCAGAAACTCCTGTGTTCTGTGGGGTAAAATTACACTTTTTTTTTTTGCAAAGGAGTTTGGTTGAGCAAGATAGAGTGATATTTGGCTTATATTGGCATTTTTAGGTGGGTAGATCCAAACTATCCTTCTGAGACACCAAAGTCACAAAACATGATATTTGGCTTATACGACAGCAGTTTCCTGTCAGAAAAGGCGGTCAGTCAGCAAATTAAAGTACTAAAATTATTCTAAATATATCTTGCACTTAAACAGATATTGATTTTTTAGATGGTCCTGTTTTTAGGTGGCTAATATACATTTTGCTGCTGACCCTGTCCACAGCTGTACGCCGCTGCTTCCATGCTGGTACTCCTCTCTGCTTCTCCAAACTGGAGGCATGCCAACCAGTGTTTAAGGATGAGTTTCCCTGCTGGGTGGATGCAGGTTGGATGCATAAGGAGGGACATCTGGCCTCCACTGTAGAGGAGGTGTGGGGCAGTGTGGAATCAAGGGGAACCAAGGTTATAATATGACAGCATGTCCAAAGGGACGTGGAGACAGACTAGACTCTATGTGGTGATTCACCATCTTGTCATCGGACTGCAAATGAGGGCTGAGGGAGGACGAAAATGTATTAGAGCAATGTTTCCACCAGGACTATGTTTTCTCAGTCATGTGGAAAGGCTAGAATTTAAACTGAATTTGGGCCGAGTGGCACTGAAACTCTCCAGAGAAACCAAACAGTCTACAAGTAAAATTATTCAATGGTAGCAGCTCCAGATTGGGCTGTCCAATCTAATTAATGACAGGAGAAAAACCAGTGGCTAAGGTGAGGACTTCTGGTCTTATTCTGTCTTAGCTTGCATATTACAAAAATAGAAAACAGACAAACGACAAACGACAGCTTTAATTCAGCATGATGAGGGGTTAAATTGCAACTATAATATTAATTCTCATTCCAGCTGTCCAACAATCAACACTTTAATTGGCAAGTTTCTGTTGTTTGGTTAAAGACGAACCTACATTATAAAAGTAAACTATGAACGGTGGTCAGTACCCTTACCGCATCAGCCAGCACGATGAATGATGTAGTTTGTTGTTAGCAAAATATCAAAGACTACAAGTAATGTGTAGAGCCAATCAGGATGAGCCCTCTTTATACCAGGATCTGGGTGAACATTTGATTCTGATTATCAACACCTACTAAGTAGTTTCACTGAAAATTTCTGTTTACTCTGATTCTAAATTAATGGGCTGGAATGAGTAACCAGATGCAGTCAAAGCCCCAGTTTACAATTGATTGCAACACATTAGCAAGCTAGCATCTAATTACAACCAGTGACTTCAACATTTCTTTTAACAGTTTGGAGAAAATAACAACTTTGATGACTGGGGCGCAGCTGAAGGAAGAGAAACAGGAAAGGAAAGAAAAGAAAAGAAAAGAAAAGGGAGAAACAGTATGTACTGTTCCTAACTTCGAATCTTGCTGGCATGACCTAAGCTTTCTGGCTCATTGCTGAGCCAAAATCCTCTATGAGCTGAGCAGACTAGAAATATCTCCCATTAACAACATTTCCATTGCATAAGATCCTTATGGGATGGTAATGATTGTTCCAGGTATTAGTCAAACCCTCAGGTGTTTCCAAGAAAGTGGAGTAATGGCTTATGAAAAACCTAAGATTTTGACTCTGGTTTTGCAAAACGCATGGAAATATAAATGAAGTTTTCTTTTTTCTTTTTCTGATGAATACCTGATGAGATGTCTATTATCAGGAATCAATGGACACCGGCGAGGCTAGAACTGTCTGATACAAATAATGTATGTATTATGTAATAGTAATGATAGATTACATCCAGTGATCAGTGATCTTTAAAGGTGCTGGAAGGTGGATTTGGACAGAGGTGGGCTAGCTGTTTCACTCAAGTATGAGCGAAACAGCTATGAGTGAGGATTAACCATCTGCGATTCACACTCCTGACCACTGGTGGCAGTAATGCACCATAACATTGTTTGCCAACTGCCATGAAACATCAACAACAATAAGAAAACATGCTTTGAATGAACACAGTGGGAAGATTATACTGCTCAACAAAGTTATGTGAAGGTAAGTTGCAGCTAAAATGTTAACTTTCAATGACTCCTTATTTTGCGAACTTAACCAATCTTTATTTTCTGCCTCTGCCGTCATTCCAACAATTACGTTTTCAGGTTAAGTCAAAATCCTGCCAATGAGGAGAGGTACGTTCATGTAAAGACTAGCCTGTGAAAGCTAAATCTAACCATCCCTTCACATAAGCCTTGTAGAACTCCATTAGAATAAGTGTAAATTTAAGGATTATTTGACTTCCAGGGCCATTATTGAATTCGGTGTACTCGGCTCTGAGCTTTTAATTAAATAAAAAGTTATTTTTCCATGACTCGGGAAGCGGGACTGTGGGCGAAGGGACCCGATCAGTGAAATGAGTAAATTTTTTTATCAGTTTACCAATTTAGAAGTAGTGTACTGTTTTATTAACCTGCTGTTTCTACTCTTTGTGCCAAGCTCTGCTCATTGGCTGCCAGCTGTAGCTTCATATTTATAGACAGATAGGAGATGTTAACTATTCCTTTAAATAAATCAAAGATTAACTGCAGGTCTGTGGTGAAACGGGAACTTCTGGTCTCCTCTCACTGCCTGCACTGACTGTTGTCGTTGGATATAAACTGCATGCTGCTTTATCACCCAACATAGACGTAATTCTCGGGGATACCGGGAGAGAACGAGACACAGTAGGAAGAGCAGGAATTGAAACAGTCTTCTAATTAAGCCAGCTTTGACAGTGTTGCCATCTGCTGTCACTTAAGAAAAAATAATGGATGAGTGTGGATGGAGGGGTGGGACCACTGCCCTTTTCCTATACAGAGGCAGCCCTCCCAGGGATGATTAGGCTCATCCTGATTGGCTGAACACGTAAGTACAAATTATAATTGCGAGGATAAGCGAGTGGCTACACTAGTACAATCCCATTAGAGGGCAAAGCCTGTGTGAAACACAACCCACCGCTGCAAAGGTCTAATTAACACGTAGTACAAAATTGGGACATTGAAAGATAAGAGGAGACAGACGGAAAGACTGAAGGAAGACAGACGTCCACAACACCGCTGATGAAATAATTAAAATTCCAAGGAGGCTTCTTTGTCCTGTTTCATATTTTGCTCCTCCTCTCATCCTAGCTGTGCAAGTGTGTAAATGGCACACATGACAGGCATGAATAATTATTAATACACGGCGTGCATTAATGTGTGTGCTTCAGATAAATGGCTTCCCCCCACAGAGAAAGCAATCGGGCAGCTAGCATGAAAGAAGCACAGCCCAGGCCCTGGATTTCCAAAGGTGACTCTCAACTTGTTCAAAGGACTAGAGCAGCTCACAGTGTGTACTCACTCTCACACACAGGGTTTGCTTATGTGCACAGACTTGCATTCTCTCAATTTATCAAGAAGATGGAAAGACTGCACGGCCTTAGACAGTGGAAATAGTTTGCAATGCAGATGAGCTGCGTTATATCTGACTTTTTCCTTTAGTTCATGTTCTGGCGTGTTAGCATTTTCCATCATTCATCTATCGGGAATCTATTACAAGTCCAAAAACATTGATCTAACCTTTCTTTATGCTCGTAGTGTGTGTTCATGTTAGAAGGTTCATAGATTCAGTTTTTCTTAAATCACAGACTAACAGGACATGCACGGGTTACACAGAATTAATAGGCTGAGAAAGTAGATCTCAAACGTAAATGATTACATAGTGCGCGTGTGGTGCGTGTTTGTGGGGGAGGGGAGTTGCTGACTTGGCATTTCCTCCATGTAAATGCAACATGATTAATGGACCCACCACCAAAATTAGACGGAGCACAAAAAAAAGCTTCAACAGCAAAAAGAGAAAAATAAACCTTAGCATGTCCCGTCCCACGAGTCTCCATGAATATTCCATACACACATGGTCTTATGTTATCAGAATTCATCAGGTTGTCTTGACAAGCCACAATTTCCATTTTTGACCTTATGATTAGGCACTCTGTGGGTCTTGTTTTATAGTTGTAGCTCAACGTCAGATTTCATTTCTTATCACCACAGCAACAACACAATGATATATTACACATGATCAGGCAGTATTGTGCTTTAATGATAGTGCAGAAAGTAACTGTGTTCACGTTCTGTCTTTTACTTTGTGATAAAAGCGACAGTGGGATGGTCAGCCTTGTTTCATTTATGAATTGACCCTTCCTAAGTCCCGCCCCTTTTCAAACTGCGCTCCAGTGACAGTTGAGCAAGCTTGGTACCTCGGTCACCTTTCTCCTTTCCTGTTTCCTGCACTCAGGTATACTATGTGCTAGCCTCTTCTACGTTCAAAAGAAAAACAAATTTTGAAGATGGTCCAAAGATGTTGCTGGGGGCCTTTAAAAGAGATATATGTTCATGTCTTAAATTAGCTAATGCTAGCAAAACACTAGCTAATCTATATCAATAATAAGCCCTCCTTTGTCTGTACTTTCTCTGGCCTTCGTAGAAAAGGTTGTCATAGGCAACTGGGCTTGGTAGAGTTCTTGAAGACGTTTGGTCTCTTGGATGAGAGTCAGTCTTAAATTGTCCCTATACACTTGTCATGTTTGAGCTTGATTTAAGTAAATTAATCAGACCAAGAATGAAGTGTGTCATAGATGCTAAGTAACAAACATTCTTGCATAGTGAAACTAGTATCCTCCCTTCTTCTCCTCAGAGATGGACTTAACTAACTTAACTGTAAAAACAATATGTTTAATTCTGTTTTTTACCACTTGCCCGATCGAGCAAGTGAGTTGCTAGATTTACTTGCCTGACATGGCATTTTACTTGCCCTGGGCAAGTGGGCAATCTGTATTGTTGAGCTCTGCTTTATTTAATAAATTATTGACCTGATAAAAAAAAAGATCCAGTAGGAATTTTAGTGAAATAAAGGTCAGCAGAATAGCATTGGCCAACTTTATTTATTTATTTATTTTCCTACCTTAAATCTTACTCATTCCACGTCTCAACAATAATTACTGCCTGCTTGCCATGTCGTGCAAATAATCTGAGGATACTCTATTATTGTCAACAAATCCCACGAAAAGATCAAAACCAACAATGAATTGATACTACAAACCAGTACTGTCTGTGTAGCCGAAGCCTGATTCATTGGATTATGTGCCATTAACCCCGATTATTGTCCAACTTATTATAACGAACCTGCACACATACACACCCCACGAATATCGTATTTCTTCCAGAAATTCTGGATTGCTCGCAAATCTGCAGCAGAAAATAGTCCCCAACAAATACACTATTTACTCCTGTTTAAGACAGTTTGCTAAAAACTACAGTGCCCAGCTGTGTTGGAAAATGATTTAGCCTTAAAAAACCACAACAAAAAAAGTCTATAAATATTCATGACACAGACGTCCCACTGACTCGTGAGAAGCATCGCAAAGTATTTGACACACTTTATATTTCTCTGTTGTCTCTTCACTAGTTTACTCTCTTGTCTCTTTCTCCCATTCGCCTGTCTTGCTTCCTGTTTGTCTGTCTATCAGCCTGTCTAACTGTCTCTAACTGTCCAAAACACAGCCACACGGTCTTTGGCGTAAACAACGACTCATCATTATGAAGAACCTGGATGTATCACTTTATGTGATCATATTTATATGGTTTTATGAATCATCCATGCTTATCATATCACCATATTACCATGCGGCGCAGAGCTTTGAAAGTGCTGCATAAATTCCCTTTAATTGGTGAATTAATTAATTTATTATTGCATGTTATTATCGACATCTCTGTCGAGTGCTGACATTTGAGTTTATTGGATTAAGCAGTGCCTCGTACATGAGGTGATAACGGCTGATTGAGAGCCAGAGACAGACAGACAGACAGAAACACACACACACAACCCAGAACTCTGCAGTTAGCTTTGGCAACTGTATATCACGCCTTAATCTAACTTTGAAGAAACACAGAGAGGTTGAACTTAATATTTTTCAGTAATAATAACAGCCAGAGATCAAACTAACAACAGCATCATTATTTAAGTTTGGACATGAATAATTCCGTCCATTAAGGGCAGGTAGCAACACTCCTGCAGAATGCTAACCACCTTTATATATCATGGTGTCATGGCTAAGGTGACAACAGAGGATATTAATGCTTTATGCAGGGTTCCTACACATACTTTTCCCAGACCGTGGCTCTTTGCTGCATGTTGTCTTCTCTGTCTCTCTCATACCTTTCCTGTCTATCATTGCCTGTCCTGTCCAATAAAGGCAAAAGGCCAAAAAATCATCTAAAAAGCTTCAGTTAAGTCCTAGAACAGTTCTAAGTCCTTATTTTTGCAATCACTTTAGTTGAATCCAGAATAGGCTTGATCTGAGTCTGTGCAAGTCGCTTTGAGTTAAGACCACTTAAACAGGCATTTTAGTCTGGGACTAGGCTTAAGCCTTGTCCGTAAAACTAGCACGAAATGACTTTGTCGGTGTCAGAAATGTACAGGCTGGAACACCTACACCATTATGAGGTATGTTACAAAGATCGTGCTGATGCAACGCTGACATTTTGACCTGATGATGACGCCACAAGAAAGAAAGCAAGCTCATGTGTCCAAAATGGAAAATGTCTCTGGGGTAACAAATGTATCCATTAAATTTCATGACATTAGATTATCTGTCTGCAGGAGGAAAAGTTTGATGGCGGTGCTAGAAGAAAGGTCAGGGGGGTCTCAAAAAAAAAAGTAATGGGAGTCATCCTCTGGGAAACTATTCATAGACAGGAAATTACATACCTGCGGCAGCACGTGCACCGACAAGAACTAGGAAAAGAAATCATATTTCTCCTGTATTAGCTTCTCTGCACTGGCTCCATGTAAAAGCCGGAACATAATTTAAAATCATTCTCCTCACATACAAAGCTCAGGTGAGCCCTGAACCATCACTGCTGCTCTTGGCCTAGACTGCCGGGGGACTTCCCATGATGCATCTCTCCTCCTCTCCCTCTATATCTGCACTCTTATTGCATTAATGCTTGTTACTATCTCATTATCGTCTCTCTCCTGTAGTTTTGAGCTCTATTTTCTCTCTCCTCTCTTCTTCTTTTATGTTCTACAGTTATTTCTGCCTCTGGAGCTGTAGAGTCTGGATCTGATTGTCAGGCACCTACAACGCCTGCTTATTATTACTGACATTAGCAGGCTGGAAATCTAACATCAGTCCAGCCCACTCTCTTACACTGTAAGGGTAATATTTTCTCCTGTTTACTGTTTATTCCAGTAATATATCTTTTACTTTTAGTTAAAAAAACCATCCAAAATAGTAATAAAAGAGCCAAGTGTCTTCAGTTTCAAGAGCTAGTCATTTCCACAAATAAGGCAACAGGATTAAACTATCACTTCTGTGCACTTTTGGGGTGTTTGCTTTTCACCTGGTATTTCCTCAGAGCTCTGACTGGACTATCATCATGGAGCTCTGAGTAACTGGATCGGTCCACCTGACAGAAAAGGGTACACAGCTCTTTGATTTCCTGAATATTTCCATGCACACGCATCTCCTGCTTTCAGAGCATGATTAAGTTTTTCAAAACATAG
>JAJHUR010095120.1:0-21027 GCA_027495735.1 Lutjanus campechanus | reverse complement strand
TTTCCCTCCAGTCCCGCGCCCGTGGTTGTCCCTAAGAAGAACCCTTTATGTCCTGTGTGGGTGCTGCTTCCTGCCTCCGCCCACAGTTCTCTCATCTTTTTTCACTTTTCTCCTCTTTCTTCCCTTTTCCTCTCCTTTGCTGTGGTGGCTGCGGTCGGGTGTCCTCTCACCTCTCCTCCCCAGAGGGCCCTCTCCCTTATTCGGTTCCCCCTTATCTGCCACATCAAAGGATCTCATTACGAGCTGTGACACCAGCCCCACCCTGAGCCAACCTGTTCCTACCATCACATTTAAATAGCATCACATTGTATTCATAATAGGTAATGTCATGCACTGCGGTCTCTGATGTCTTGCTGATCCCCCTCTTCTCTCCTTTCCTTTCCTTTCTACTTCTCTCTTCCCATTTCAACCCCACATGCCCGACAGACGCCCCTCTATAAAATTCTCTTTTATTTATAGCTTGTTTGCTTTTTATAAGGCAGCTGTGTAGACCAAAGTCGCTCGTCTTGTTTGATGTGCACATCTCTCATCTGTGATTACGAAGTGAATCTTAAAAAAAAGGACAGGCTGTTAAATGAAACGACTGGAGTGGAGCCTCCTTAGTGAAGATAATTCTGCACGCATTTTATTTGCCTGCTCTCCATCGACAGCACATAATTTGTGTCTCAGATCCCGTCTGAAGACCCCCTGCACTATTTCCAGCACACGGAGGGGGCTGATTTTGGCAATCCCACCTGAAAACTGCAGTATCGCACATTCTACCTGTTAGCTCAGGAGTCCCAGAGCTGCAGCCCGGGCCATAATTAACACGAGTGGGGTCCCCACTCATGTCGCTTGCTGCCCTCATTTACCCACTTAATTTATTTACTAAACAGAGCATTGGCTCAGCTCCGCTCATGTTCCGGGTAACGCTCTCCACGCCGGCAGGGCTGTTAAAGAACAGAGCAGAGCTTTCCTCGTGTGTCGTAAATAATCTCCGTGGCAGACTTTACTGAAGCCACTGAGCACAGCCAGAGATGAATCTGATTGTAATAGCGGATGGGGAGCTTTCGTGAGCTGCATTTATCATGACCAATGTGAAGACAATAGTGTCCAGCAGGAATAATGGATCTTTAAAGGGATAGTTTGGATTGTTTGAAGTGGAATCGTATGAAGTACTTGTCGATAGTCAGTGTTACCTACAGTAAAGGCCTCTCGGCACAGCTTTACTTAGGAGAAGCAAAGAGGAGTACCAGCATGGAAGCTAATCAGTGAGCTGCTGTGGACGAGGTCAGCAACAAAAGGCATTTTAGATACTTAAAGGGCCAGTTCAGCTGGCCTGTAGTGGTATTTGTTCATCTTTATCGGTTTGGTGTGAGTTGTCTGATTTTAGAGATATCTGCTGTAGAGGTTTCTGCCTTCTCTTGAATATAATGGAACTCAATGGTGCTAGTCCTTCTTTCTATTAGAAAGAAAGTAGTTCTGGTAGGTTCTACGTCAAAGAGAAAGTAGTCCCAACATGAAACTGTTCACAGCAAGGTCTATGAATTATCTTCAGCAACCGGGTGTTTTGGAAAAACACAAAAAGTGCCTTTTTGTTCCATTATTTTAGAGAGAAGGCAGATATCTCTACAGCAGATATCTTCAAAACTCTGCATAAATAGCACTAGAGGCCAGGGGAAAAATATGTATTTTTGACTTTTTGACAGCCTTTTCCAATGGGTAGCTGTCATTACATAAGCCAAATATCACTCTTTCCTCACTAACCAGACTCCACTGGCAAAATAAGTCATTTTACCCTGCAGAAAATCGGAGTTGATGGTCTACTGCTGCCTCTATTTGTTCGTTTGTTTGTCTTACTGTGTGATTTTGGTAAATCCAAACTATCCTTTAAAAACGTGGAAGTCATTCAGTGACTCAACAAACAAACAAACAAGTCAGTAGTAGATCAGCAGCTCCCATGTTTTGCAAAGTAAAATAACTGATTTTGCACATGGAGTCTGGTTGGTGAGGATAGAGCGATATTTGTCTTATATAATGGTGGTTTCCCGTCGCAAAAGGCTGTCTGATGGCAAAGTGAACAGTCTTTACTTTTCCATCCGAAAGACTGGATTCACCAAAATCACACAATAATACAAACAAACGAACAAATCGAGGCAGCATTAGACCCGCAACTCCCGTATTCTGAAAGGAAAGAGCAACATTTGGATTATATAATGGCAGTTATATATAAAATCCTTTGGAAAATGCTCTCTGACTGCAAGGTGGATCAGTGAAAATATTCTAAATACAGTGCACGCTTAGACTGATATTGTTTTTTTTTGTCTGTACCGGTGCTCCTCTCTTCTTCTCCAAACTGGGGGCATGTTGACCACCACCTACTGTCGGTAATACACAAACTACCTAATCTGACTATCCCTTTAACTTTGTCTCCTCTTTGTGCTCACTTGATTTGACAGATATCACTCACTCCCTACCTGCAGGCGGCCAATTAAACGGCTGTACCGTCCGACCTGGACGCTCTCACTCGACTGACCCAGCTACAGTATGCAGGTGTGTGCGTGCACAGTCTGTGGTGTGCAGTGTGTTGGTCGGGGAGAGGGCACATGCAGAGTTTAGTCAGAGAAAGCACAACTGCAAGGACAACTTCTCCATCTCTTCCAGACATTTATCTGACACTTGAGAGTAATAGATGAAGGTTGCAGCATTTTTGGAAGGGGATGCCGGAGTTTTATTTCACAGGATGTTTTGTTTTTTCCCGTAGAGGATTTATTTTGGCAGGGCTGTTACTCAGAAGCGCTGCTCTTTCCTCCCCTCCTCTCTTCCTCTCTATCTATCTCTGTCCTCTCTTCATCTCCATCCTTTATTTCTCTCTGAGGCGCTGTCTCTTCCTTACAGCCTCCCCTCCGTTTGATAAACTTTTGAGATTTTGTATAACAAAGCACACAAGAAACAGCAGCCACGAGGAAAAAAAAGGACAATCACACTGTCAAGGTGCTTTGAAGAGCAGAGCACTGCAGCAGCAGATTAATGTCCTCATAAAGCGAGGGAGCTGATTTTGATGGAGGACTTTATAGATTTTGTAGGTGGACCACCTCCTTTGGGTGATATTTCTTTTCTCCTTTGTTCTACATACTTGAGGTAAAAGAGAGAAAAGGGTGGAAAAATGAGGGAGCAGAGCGAGCACAGAGGTTGATGGTGACAGTGACAATAACCAGATCAGCTACACAGTCAGTCATGTATATGAAAATCTCCGCCTTGTGGGAGAATGACGTACTGTTCGATGATTATTACCTCTCAGGAACAATAGACAGTACGTGTCGCCTTTAGCCTCGTCCTCCTAACACACACACACACTCTGTCTCACACACACTTAGACACACTTACAAATTAAGGTGCTAACTAGAACCATAAAGGGTTCTTCAGCTTGTCGCCATTAAAGAATCTTTTATGGTTCCTGGTAGAGCCTTTTATAGAGGTTCCACTTGAAACCCTTTCAGAGAGCTTTACCTAGAACTCAACATCAACCTAGAATCATCTGTGAAAGGTTTCATGCAGAACCTCCTATGAGATGTTCTACAGAGAACCGTTCTATATTGTCTATATTATACTTGGTTCCCCCAAGATCCCTTTTTATAGTCCGAGGGTTTTATCAAAAACCCACCAAGGGGGTTCTACCAAGAACCATAGTATATCTATCTAGCACACATCTAAAACCTTATGGTGTAATGGTGCCACCCAGAACCCTCTCTGGGAGTTCTAGTCGCAACCTTCCCACCTTCTAAGGGTGCTAACAAGAACCGACAAGGGAGTTCTACCAAGGACCCTTTTATATTCCAAGGGTTTTATCTAGAGTCCACCAAGAGGTTCTGTTGAGAACCTTTTTATATTCCAAAGATTTTATCCAGAATACACTCAGGGAATTCAACTGGGAACCTTTTAATGAGGGTTTTATTTTTACTTTATCTATATTTAATCGAGCAGGTCATTAAGAACAAGTTCTTTATCTAGAACCACCCACGGGGTTCTACCAGCAATAAATAACCCTTGACAAAAGACTTGTTCAATAATTTCAACAATCACTGAAGAACTCTGTCCTCCAAAAAGGGTTCTTTAGATGAAAAGGGGTTCTTCAGAAGCAGAACCTCAGCCCTTCAGGAGGAACCGTTTTGGAACCCTTTTTTCTAAGAGTGTAGACAGAGTTTCCAGACAGCTGAAAACTGTCACTGATATCGCACCATTAGGAGGCAATTGTCCAAGAGTGATTGGCCCCCTACAAACAATGAATCACTAGTTACTATGGAAATGGAGTCAAAAAGAAAACAGCAGTGGCTATTGACGTGGGCAGGTAATGAAATGATAATACCCCGCAGATGGAACGGTTGTCAAGGAGTCATTGACCTTGATTCCTCCCAGAGTTCCTTTCTGTTCCCTCTGCTCAGGGTTGATAAGAGCAAACAAGAAACGTGCAGCATCAAAAGATCTGTCAGATCACTTTTGTCTCATGTAAAATGTAACACAAATGTGAAATATTTCAGAATTTCACCCATACGTCGCAGTGTGTATGTGTGTTTGATGATGACAAACAAAAGTGAAGGTCTATCCTCTTCTGTTGAGTACTGGAGTGATAACTCAGATGGTGTTTGCTTTTTATAAAATCAAAAGCAAACAGCAGCCCTTCCTGAACATTAACTATATGTGATTGCATATTTGTCTGGAGGGCAAATGGAGAGTCTGTGGAATACAAAAGCTTTATGCTATATATCTTCCCTTTTTTTGTTGAGGCCGTTTGATGAAATTCAATTTGATGGCCCAAACTGCAGTAAGAAGAGAGGCTTGATGGAGGAGAGTTGAGCCTGAGCCACGCGAGCCGGGGTAAGGAGACCTCCCTCTGGGCCCGGCGGCCCAATCCAGTTTATTGATTTTCTGTCCTCTCCTTCAACATCTGGAATGCGCCATACCCAATAGATTATGACAAACGTGCCCGCCAGAGACCAACGATCCTCTAATTGAACTTGATGGACTACAGTCGAGGATCAAAGGTTGGGAAAATTCAGTGACATAGCAGGTTTCTCTACTCCTCCCAAAGACACTCCTTCAAACTCTATAAAACAGACCGAGGTCTCAGGGAAGAAAGGCGTGTCTTCTGTCCAACCGTCTCTCCTCTCTTGTCTTCTCCATGGCTGTGGACAGCTAGACTTTCACCGCACCGCTGAGCACAATGGAGTCAGTGCTTTACAATAACAACCTCCTGCCAAAAGCACAAAAAAACAAGGCAGGAGAAAAGCTCAGTGCTCTATTTTGATGAAAGTAACAAGCACAGCTTGTTGTAAATAGGCTTTCTGAAGCCTGAGGCAGCTTTTCTCCCCAGGGGACGTGCTTTCTGCATCTCTCCCAGGGTTGCTGTCGCCAAAAGGTTCTCTCTGTAAGGGAAAAAGGAGGCACAAACAAGAAGTTGCTTCAGCTCTTCTGGCAAGAGGAAATCATCCCTCAGTAGGGCACACTAGCTGGGATTTACCATCCATTCAGATTAGGAATAAGATGTTTGGGTTACAATACGTGATTGTGTATGGACCTTTTTGTTAGCTGCATTGTTAGGATTACAGTCCAGGTGCACACAGAGACACATTGTTAGCTGAGTGTGTCGAGGTGTTGAGCTACTGAGGGAAGAGGTAGCGCCCTGTCTGCCTGTGAGCTCTTCCTCCTGATCCCTGATAACTCGGATGTGTGCTTATTCAAATGGGTTTTGCTTCGGGCACCCTCTTGCAAATCAGGTGCCATCCGCAGTGGCATTGTCACACAAATTAGAAACGGATGTTTTGGGCAGAGCAGAGGTGCAGAGTCTGTGGACATAGTCAGCCCCGGTTCCTTTCAACGTGTTAGTGTCTCTCTCCACACCTCCACAGGAAGCTCAGCCACGGGACCAAAGCCTGTCTCACCTCTTTCTCCTTTTAAGAGCGAAAAGGGACATAAAAGATGATTGTCTCCAACCTGCCACCCACATTTGAGAGTATTTTTTTTTTTTTTCTTTTAATAAATCTCCTCAAACCTCTCTCTTCAGTTACCTTTCTCCCCAATGCCTATAAGCCCCTCTGATCCTTTCCAATAATAATGGCATTGCCAGCCAATCTCTCTGAAAATGGGTTCAGCGCATACCTAATCCCATTTAATTACTTAGACACACAGGGCTCAGGACACACTCCTCAGGCGGCGGCCCCCCCTCTGTAAGCATGCCCTGTTTGCACCCCATCCACCTCTACTCATGAATTATGGATCCCTGGCTGCGAGGCGAGGGGTGATCATTCCGCCTGCTCTGTCATAAGGCTCAGGGAGAGCCTTAGCTCAGTGTAAATATGGTGCCTGTCTGGGGTTGAGGTGCCCTATTGTGCATGGTATTAAAAGCTCACCACTCTCCCTCTCAGTCCCTCCACCGCTGCAGTGCTCGCAGCAGGGGGGCAGGGGTAATCGCACAGGCCTTCCAGCACTCTGCTCAACTGCAGCCGGGCTCACGCTGACCGGCATTATGGCTGACAGTCATCATACCTGAGAGGTGGGGAGAAATGAAAAGGAGATGGAGGCTGAAAACTGGAGAAATGGGCTGAATCAGCCCGGTTTTACTGTTGATTTGTCAGCACAAATGCCAGTTTACACAGTGAGAAAACATCAACACTTTCAGTGTGATCGAATGTCAAAGTCTGCCCGACCCTGTACTCTGGGTGATGTAATGGTGATATGACTTGAACAGACAGTCCCTGAATGATAAGGGGTTTTGAATGCCAGGCAGTGGCTGTTTGCTTTTTTAAACAGGGAGATCTGTATGCTTTCTGAACACGCCGTTGATTCCAGTCGCTGCCACAATGTTAGCAGCTGAGTGGAGCGGAGGAGCACGCTGGATAAATCATGTTGTCCACTTCTCATGTGCTCGGCTGACAGGATCAGACCTCTGCTTCACACACGCTCAGAAATAAGGGGTTCTTCAGCCTGTTCCCATAGGAGAACCCCTTTTGGTTCCTGGTAGGTTTCGCTTGGAACCCTTTCAGAGAGTTCTACCTAGAATCCAACATAAGGAGTTAAAGGTTTCACTCAGAGTCCTTTTCTGGTCTAATAGTTCCACTCTGAACCCTCTCTGGGGTTTCTATCCAGAACCTTTCCACCTTAAATGGGTGCTAACAAGAACCCATCCAGGGAATTCTGCCAAGAACCCTTTTCACTTAAGGGGTTCAACCCAGAAGCGTTTCCAGACTACTTAAAAAATCTTTAAAGTTTGACCTCCATTGCACCTCTAACCTCAGGCTGTAAGACCAAAGTCCTCCTCCAGACTCCATCATGAAAAACACTTTTATTTTTATGATTTATTATTTTAGTAAACTCAGTAGAAATTAAACGCAGGCTGTATTCAAACAAAAATAATGCAAGTTTAAAAATACTCATCAAACAGTTCGTTCAAAATAAAGTCCCGCCTCTCACTGGACAGATAACCAATCATACTTGAGGGTAATGGGGTGGCCAGTGCCCCCGTTTGTCCCCCCTCTAGAAACGCCATGGTTCTACGGAGAACCCTTTTATATTATAAGAGTTTATCTAGAACACACAGGGAATTCTTCCAAGAACCCTTTCAATACTCCAAGGGTTTTATCTAGAACCCATCCAGGGAGCTCCACCAAGAACCCTTTTAAAATTCCATGCATTTTGTCTAGTATACACTCAGGGGGTTCTACAGAGAACCTTTTTTTAATATTATGGTGCAAAGAACCCTTGATGAAAGAGTTCTTCAATGTTTGCAACAATCCTTCCAACCGGTTTTCTTTGGATGAAAAGGGTTCTTAACGGCACCCTCCGTTTTTTGTTTTGTTTTTACAAAGAACCCGTGACAAACCCTTTCTTCAAAGAGGGATTCTTCAGAAGCAAATGTTTCTGGGTAGAACCTCAGCCCTGCGGGAAGAACCCTTCTGGTACCCTTGTTTCTGAGAGTTCAGCTGCTATCAGATGCTTGGACTGCACACACTCCTGGGCCTGATATAACTGTTCTGTTGTGTCACTACCAGGTTGGAAACTTGACGACACGTTTTATTGAGGAGAAACGTCTACAGGAGCCTTCATCAGGATTGTATACATTCACAGAAACGGCTAAATAAAGTCGACGGCCACCTAAGGACTCTATAATTGGCAATGTCACAGTTCTCCCCTTGCCTTAGGAAAAGAAAAGAAGGATGATGTCTGTGTCAGCTCTGAGATGGTTCGATGCTGTCTGTCAGGGCCCTGAGCACATTTCCCTGAGCTTGATACAGACAGGGCTTGTCTCGCTGCCCTCAGCAGCAGACAGACGTCTCATCTTTATCTCTCCAGATTTCTACCTAATCTGTTTCTCTCCCCTTGGCCTCTCTTCATGAATCTGTCATAAATCATTTTTGGATTCTGGCCCCGTTTGCACAGACGGTTTCATAAAGGGAGAGGAATGGGCATCAGATATCCAGACTAAATAGCGATCAAATTACACGGGATATGAAATGCTGTAGTTTGGAATCCATTATACTACTCAATAAGAGTCTTCTCACTGTAATATGTCAGCTCTGGCCCTGAAGGAACAAAAGCACAGATGGTACTGTATATGTGCAATATGCATATGACTGAACAGTCTAATAACTATGGTTGACAGCTGAGTGAACAACATACAAGCTGAGTGCACAACAACTTATTCAAAATACAGCCGTGCCTCCATGTTAGGGCTTCCACGAACGATCACTTCCTCTATTGATTGATTAGTTGATTGTTTCACGAAAGCAGTGGAAAATGTTGATCACTCCTGTCATAGAGGAGCTAAGAAACCAGAAAATATTCATTTGAGAATTTGAACATTTTTTATTCAAAAAATGACTCAAAACAATTAATCGTTTAGTTGGCATCTAATCAATATATCGGCTATTTGTTGCAACTGTATTATCAATTACTCTGGTGCTTATTTTCATGATTAATTATTTAGTATATAAAAATCTAAAAAACACAATAAATGCTGCTCATTACAGTTTGCTTCTTTTTTCCAACCAACACTCCAAAAACCCAAAGACTTTTCATTTACTCTTGTAAATGACAAAAAAAAAGCAAATCCTCACATTCAAGAAGCTGGAATCTGCAAAATATTTGACATTTTTGCTGGAAAAATGATTGAAACTATTAATCAATCATCAAAATAGTTAGAAACTAAATTTCTGTAATTCAACTTGCAGCTCTACTTAATATGAGTATTACCTTCTGTACATTTAAGGTTGTAATATATAACATTTATGTATTTTTTTTTATATTAAGTTGTGTTTATATGTTGTGGAGCTAATATTCACATGGTTGTCTGCATGTATCTGTTCTTCATCAGATAGTTTTCACTTCATGCCTGTTAGTTCTGGTCTGTGAGGAACAACAAAACATGTGCACGACCAAAAATCATGCGCTGTATCGGCCAACATGTGTTTTAGTCAGATGTCATTCAATTATATTCACAATCATTTTGGTGTTATATAGTATTTTTGCATCTTGCATCAATCTAACTCAGGACAACTGGTACATCTACTAAGTTTTAATAATATCTGATCACATCCTTGGTTTGAAATCAATGTAAAAACAGCTGCTTGACTGAAATGCTGTTGTTTTCTTTAATGCTGTTTTTTTTTTAACCAAACATAGCTCAAGCTGTTAAAATTGAGACTCACATTCACACACTTAAGTGGTTTATAATAGCAGACACAAATAGGCTGTTTGCCTTAATTTATTAAATGTGCAGGTAAAGAAAACTCTGAGTAAAAGAGTGAAAAGTGAAAAATGTCACAATTATGCCGACTGTTCATCTAAAATGGGGGGAAAAATGCTCATTGCAATTTCTCAAAACCCAGAGTGATGTCTTCAGATTGCTTCTTTTGTCGAACCAACAGTCCAAAACACAAATATTCTTCATTTACTAACGAATGACAAAGAAAAGCAGCAAATCCTGACATTTACAAAACTGCAGCCAGCAAACGTTTCACTTTCCATCTTTAAGAATGACTGAATAGTTGGAAGCTAACTTTCTTTCATTCGATTAATCGACTAATCATTGCAGTTCTACATGATACAAGTCTCACTGTTATGTACATTTAAGTTTACCTGATTGAAGCTGATTTTGTGCATTATACAAAGATGCTGGAAAAACACAATAAAACGGTTGAGGACCTTTAAAATGAGTTCACAGTTGCTTTTAAACCGCCCACACCAGGTGCTCTCATCCACAGATGAGGGTTCATGTTATGCTTGGCCTTCTTTACTGGTTACATTGATTCTGCAGGTTAATTACAGTGTGTGTGTTTTTTTCCCCCGTCTGTTGTTGTTGCTTTTTTTCGTTTTAAGGTTCACATGAAAACAACTAATTACATTCAATAACAAACTAAAGTGATGATCGCACTAAATGGACCGGACCTATCTTCCCTCCATCTGTTAAAACCACGGCTTTTTTTTTTTTTTTTTTTTAAGGGCTCTTCATTTTGACAAGTATCATTGAAAAATTCAGTCACCATGGCAACGGCAGACTCATTACATTTAATCCACTAATTGCTAACTAGCTCCACAATTGGCTGTAATTGCTTTGGGGACACAGTTAACCCCTTGGTTGGTATGCAGAGCAAGGCTACTCCTGCCGCCGTCGGACAAAGGCCAGAAATGAAAGATGGTGCAGTGGAAACTCCGCCCACGAGATCCAACAGCCCCCCCACCCCCACATGACAAAAAAATCTGTGCACTCTCCATCCTCATCATCCAAGCATTCCTAAATCTCCGAGCGCAATATTAATTAATGGGGATGGTTGCCATGGTGATTGATCACCATATTCTCTGTCAGCAGTATTTAGTCAAATGGGCCCTAATGTTTGTTTGTTAATGGAGCAGTAAACAATACTGCTGGAAGTCTTTTATTACCTCCTCAGCAGCTCTGCGAGCACCTGGGCCTTTCAACAACAGCACACTGTTCGCCCAACATCAAATGAAAGAGAGGAAATCTACTCGCGCTGATAAATTGCAATTCTTTCGGCTCTCACGGTTTTGAGATTAGGCAACAGAGACGGAGCGCGGCCCTAACATGACGGCATCGTAATACGTCCAACATTACTGAAGTCATAAAATTCCTGCGACATGTACACTCTGACAAATAAAGGTGCCAACTAGAACCATAAAGGGTTCTTTGGCTTGTCCCCCAGGGAACGCTTTTTATTCCTGGTTTTCTAAAGGTTCAGTGTTTCATAGGCCTTTTCCACCAACATGGAACCGGAAACGCTCTGGTTCAGGCACCTAATTTTGAACTCCTCTGAGCATTTCCATCAAAAATAAATCGGATCAGAGCCCAAAATGTTGGTTCCCAGCTGGAACCAGCAAAGGTTTTCCTTTGAAAGCAAAGCGGCCGAGTTATATTCTACAGGTTGCTGTTCACTGCGCGGCGCCCTCTGTTGGTGACATCCTTGATTACAGTGGTTCTGCTCAAAACTGTTGGAAATGCAGGCTTGTTCACTAGATAGAACCAATGGTCCAAGAATCTCGAACGGAACCGGTTCACGAATCAGAGCTAAAAGGGTCTTCAGAGAGTTCTACCTTGAATCCAACATAAAGGGTTATAAGTAGAACCATTTGTACAAGGTTTCCCCCAGAACCATCTGTGAGAGTTTCTAACAAGAACCTACCAAGGGGGTTTCTACCTAGAACCATTTTTATATTCCAATGGCTTTATGTAAAATCCAGTCAGGGGGTTCTGCGAAAACCTTTTAATATTTCAGTGGTTTTATCTAGAACCCAGCCAAGGAGTTCTGCTACAAACAATCCTTGACAAACCCTCGCCTAAAGAGTTTCAAAAAGTCTTCTTAATGGAACCCGTAGTCTTACATAGAACTCCTGACAAATCCTCTGGTTCTACGGAAACAAATGGTTCTTGGTAGAACCTCAGCTCTTGAGGAAGAACCTTTATTTCTCAGAGTGTAATGACTAGAAAAAAAGTGAGCTACATTATAGAGGACATCAGAGCGCACTCATCAGTGGACACGTCCACGGACCAAACAAAGGGCTCTTTTATAAGATCAGTTATCTTCTATTTATTTAGGTGATGTCTTTGATGGTATCAGTGTCGTCGTTAAAATGAGTCACACAAAATGACTGTGTGATGATGAAAACATATAGAGTGAACAATGTGGAGTCTGCTTTTAGGTTCGTCTGTGTGTGTGTGTGTGTGTTCACATGTTGGTGTTAGAGTATGTTTTAGTGTGTGTGTATGAGTCAGGGCACTGAACAAACCCAAACCCCTTTGAAGAGTGAAAGGCTCAAAGGATGGAGAGGCAATCCGAGAACTTCACAGGCGCAGAGGGGAAATTGCCTTGAACCTTGAGGTGTATGAAAGTGCAATTTGTGTCCCATCTGTTCTGCTTCCCTTCCATTAGGAGGAAGGGTGCTCTAAGGCCACCGAGGAGAAAATGCCCCTGTGAGGGTCTCTGGGTACACAGAGGCTCTCGTAGATTTAATTTGCCAGACCAGTCATTCCCTTTTTCCTCTCTGTACTATTAGACCTTTGAATGTTATTACCTCGCTCCTCTTTGTAATTTTTTTTTTCTAAAAATGAAAGAACAATGCGTTTTTTGTTCAGAAAAAAAAAAAAATGTAAAAGGTACCTGACAAAAGTAGCTTTTGGTCTCATGTCTCTGTGTGAGCCAATAAGCGATTTGGACTGTAATATTTCCACGCCGTATTGACCATCTTTTCCAGAAGAGATGGGAACACTGGGAGAGGAGAGAATGAAAATGAGAGCGAGACAAGCCTGCAGCTCTATTGAGAGAAGAGTCTCTCCACCTTCACTGAATCCTGTCTCTGTCATACCACTCTACAAAGTGGCTGGATCGGCTTCCTTAACTTTTTGCCCTTTCTTCAGAGGGATTTGCATGACAGAAGCCAGGAGAGAAGTTTGTTGCCCGGGCAACGGATTGCCTCCATTTGCAGTTGGAGCAGAGGTGTTACTAGAGGAGTTGGAAACCATGGCATCAGAGATTAGATTAGACGGATACATGTTTGTCAGAGCTAAGGTAGTAGAGTGCATTACTGGCACCAGAAAGAGCCACTATCATCGATTCTCATTTTAAATATAGCTTTAGAGGAGAGAATCTTTGAAGTATCACCGGTGCATTAGGTCAACCATTGTGTCGACGCCTTTTACTCTAAAAGACGTAAAATCTCACAGATCATTTCTGCAGAATCTACATCATCAAAGTTTGAATTTGTTTATATCAGTAAGTTGCAGAACTATTAGCCTCATAAACCAATTAATGGCCAGGTCTAAATGCAGGGATGATTGTTGTAGGAATCGTATACATAATGGACCGGTGATGACTGGGTGTTCCTGTGAGGCCAATTCGCTCTTTTGAATTCCTGTTCAGAACTATAAAGAGCTGTAATGGACTTGGAGTGGCCTTAATTGGCCCTTTAGTGATATATTTTTTTTCCTGTTTCAATTTAGTCTGTTCAGTTTTTTCCTGAACAACCATAGCGTGACTGAGGTGGGACTTTGAATTGTATTAATTGATTAGCATGTATCCATTATCCATTTTCCTCTGAAAATTGGGAAAGTAAGCCTTCACAGTCAAACAACTTTTACTGTACACAAATGTGCATAATGTCTCTGTGCTCTTTATTTATTTTGTTGGTTCAATGTTCTATTTAAACACATAGTATCTGCCTCTGTAGGTCTCTCTCACATTAAAACAATGTAGTTTGATGACATCGTGAAGTAGCGTGGGATCATCGGCGCTGTTTTCTTCATTGCTAAAGGTGAACTATGCAGGATTTTCCCAAAAACAATCCCTCTACATCATCACCCCCGATCTGCCATAAGAGCACGGCCGCGCCTACAGCCGTGGAGCCCCGGCCTTCTTGCAGTACCTTCTTATTTCCTCATTATTTTGCTGTGCTCTGGACGCTTTATAAATAGAAAACATACGTATTTGATATTCTGGAAGTGAGACCGAGAAATCAACTATCTTCCTGGTGCATTTACAAACAGCATCTGGCAAATCCAACTTATTCTACCTTTAAAGCTGGTTACACAACCTAAATAATATATATATAACAGAGGTCTAGTTGTTTTTAGACACTTTAAAGGGTGGGTCCATTATTTTTTTAGTGGGTTGCCTTTTTTATATAATTCTTTAGCTTCCTAGTCGTGTTCCTTATGTATTCAAATCTGAACATCTGAATTCTGGTCGAGTACGGTCGATTTAGTACGTATGTTTTAGTGACAACATTTTCTCAAGTCCTTCAAAAAGCGACGTAGGGTTACTTGAGCCCCACTTCTGTTCCAAGGACCACCCTCCCACAAAAATTAGAAAAAAGCATAAGAAAGGAGAAAAAAAATAAACTGCTTTGTTTTTGCATCAAAAACAGGTTTTGTGCTGCAGCGTTTGAAGGAATGTGGCTAACGTTAGCTAACCTGATTATATGTCATCAATGGCATGTTCCTTGAAATTATGCATTTTAATTTGACATAAATTTTTGTGATTTTTTAAGCACATTTAGATAGAAAAAAACTAGCTTTGTAAGTAATGATGACAACAAACTTTAATGTAACATTTGTCAGTGACTCTAACCTAGGTAAATTATTCTCTATTCATTCCTGTGAATTAAGTTGCTCCTCAATGCACAAATGTTTTTCTTTTTAATATTAATGTATTTCTGTATGTCACCTACAAAACTTTTTTTTGGAGTTGGCAAGTTGTGGCCTCTGTTGGAGGAGCTCATTTAAAAGGAGGAAGGTCATAGGTGCAGACACCTCCACCCCTTCCCCACTGTTATAACAAATCCTAATGGCACCTTTCAGCGAAACGCTCGTCTCGACAAATTGATTTCCATGTGTGAAACAGAGAGTTGTCCCAGGAGACAACAGCTCCTAAAACCCTCTTCACACGTATATGCTGCTAATTTAGAGGAAAGGACAGAAAATGAATGTGAAATCGAAATGGGGTTGCGTTGCGAGACAATATTAACAGTCGTATGGGCGTTGGGGGGGGGTGCATGCAGTTGGCGATTAGAACCACAGTTTATATAGAGGAGAGTGCACAGAGTCCCTATTGCCAACTGTGAAACAAATGGCATCTAAATTGAATAATTCAGTCTGGGGGAGAAAGACGTGGGATTTGCACACAAAGACTGACTGACAGATAGAGTGAGAGGAGAGGCAGCCAACCTTTAACAGAGCCGGAGAGAAAAGACAGTAAATGGCAAGTTAGATTAATAGATTGGCAAGGTCTCACAGAAGATGGGATAATAATTCACCAAGCAAAAGAAAGGCAGCTTTTTTTGAGGTCAGAGTTGAGTGAAGAGGAATTATGAAGATGGAAATATGAATATTGAATAATGCAGTCGAGATCCTTCCTTGAAACAAAAAAGGGATTAAGAGTGGAAGGAAAAGTCAAAGGTTAGAAGCAGTTATGGAGAAAGATAGAAGTGAGTCAGGTGGGTGTAGAGAAAAAAAAAAAGAATCTGAAGGAAGTGAAGCGTAGTGGAGACAGAACAGCTGGAGAAAGAAGAGTGGACAGAGGTCAAGGTGTTATTATAATCCACATCCAGCATTCACCATCTATCTCGAGCGTTCACCTCTGTCTGTGCACCTTTTAACCGGCGGCTGACGTGCAGACATGAAGCTGCAAACGGACATGTAAATGAACACCTGGATTTCTCAGAGCGTCTTTGGATCCAGTTTCTCACAGAGTCATTTTAGCTGAACAAATACAAATCACTCCGAAAGTCATTTATGTCACAGTGGAATGGGAAATGGACTATTTAATTTCTACAAAGCAACCTCTAACTCCGGCTAATTGCGTGCAGCTTATTTCTGCTGGTTTCTCCTCCCATGTGAGGCGACTGCGTGTTTCTCTCCTGCTCGGGCTCTCTGCCCCCCAGCACCTCGGTTTTAGATTTTTCTCTGATCTCATTTGGTCTTTGTGCTTTGAGCTAAGACGTCCTGCTGGGATTGTTAACCAGCTTCCAACACAGACTTTTAACCTGCTGTCTCATTCACGGTCGTGTCCAAACCTTTTATTTTAAACTATGTCTTATTTGTCTTCCTATTTTTGACTTTGTGTCTGTGAAGCAGCCCCTTACGCTTTTAACTTTAAGCTATAATCGGTATTTTTATATCAACAATTTATCACTCGACCACTTATATGTGAAAGGGGTCACTCGTAGAGATGAACCTGCAGATAATTATCACCAGACTCTGAAGTTCCTTTCAGTTGTACAGAGCTTTTTAGCATCTTTCAGCTCATTGTTTTAATTTTCTGGCCTGCAGCTTTATAGTTTTGGCTCACTCTCACTGTTCTCATAGTGTTCTCTCAGGGCTCTAAAAAACCTGACTGCACGCTACCTGCCCACCACTAACTTTCTGGTGAACATAGTGGAGCAGCATTTAGCTGCTAAAGAGATAGTTCCCTCAGGAGACAGTGACCAAAACAGAGCTAAAAGCGTGTGAATTGTAGGCAGAAACATGACTGCAAATGGCAACTGTTTGCTAACACCTTTCCCATATCAACTTACTGTATATATTTTATATGTTGTTAAAAGTGAGACTATGCTGCACATGGCAATAATTGGAGTAACAGTAAATGCTAGAATGTATGTTAATGGTGGCACAGCAGCATAATGTAGGTAATGCCTACTGACTCAGCAGTATCTATCTATCTTCAGGGTGCTTTCACACTTACCTTGTTTGGTTCGGACTTTCAGAGTTTCCAGTTTGATCTGAGCCAAATTACACGTGTGAAACCGACCCCAGACTACGGTCCAGACCAAACAGCTGAATCTTGAATTTTATTCATCGTCTGGTTCGTTTCTTGGGTGAAAATCCTTTTTTTTTTCTTGACTTTTGGACCAATTGCAGGTTCTGGCAGGTTACTGTCAGAACTGGAACAAAGAAAAACAACAAAACGAAATGAGCCATGATCGCACATGGGGAGAGGAGGAGGAGGCCAAATGTTTACTTGACGACTTTATAAAGAGTCAGCTAGAAAAACAAAAATTAAACCAACAAAGACGGGAAGACGCTGATATTAGCTAGCCATCTACAAACCACTGAATCCCAAGTAGAGAGAAACGCAGCTCCAGTGGTCCACCGTGGTCACTTACTTCGGAAAAAAAATATGAACAGTAGTCAACAACGAGAAATAAGCATTTTGATCCTGCTTGAATTGTGCCACAAATTACACAGGTGATGTTTGTCAATTTAAAAGATAATTTCCCAAGTCAAGACAATTGAAGTATAAGACTGTGAAGATACGTAATTAGAAAGACGACACACGCAAGTGACATCATGACTTCCTCCCTCCAAAAGTGAACGCTTGCCACTGAAGCTTTGATACCTGTGTGTTGTTGTATCAGGATGTAGTCACATGACCAACAGGTCCTACTTGTTCGTTTTTGATTCTCGGATTATAAAAAGAGTCGCTGGATTTAAAAAAAATGAAGGTTAGATAACATAACAAGGGGCAGCGATGGTGTTGGTGACGTATATTGTGCGAGATGAGATGTAGTTCACTGAGCTGGTCCACGCTAAACTAAACTAAACTAAACTAAACTAAACTAAACTATGACAAACCTACAACCTTTTATCTTGTAAATCAGCAAACATCATATGTGTTATCTGAGACATAATTCAAATGGGAACAAAAAGTCTCTTGCTGTAGACTACCGTTCATATTTTTTTTTATCAAAGTTAGGTCCCTTGGGGCTCACTGGAAGGGGAGGGACTTCACCTCTATAGAAGCAAAATCTCCTGAGTGACAACTCGTCATTTGTCCAAGGAAAACTGTGTTATTTCTTCTCACTCTCATTCACAATAACAGATTTGTACCGTCTTTTACATAACTGATATTTTTCAAAAGAAAAGTGTGGAAATGCAAACATAAAGACTAAAAATAAGAAAGTAGAAAAGCTTTACCTCAACATGGTTATCATCATTATTATTATAATGACTGTCATCATTGTCATTATCATAATGTTGTAAAAACTCCAGTAGTTCAAACTTCTCAATTTATAGCATAAACGTCTTTGTAATTATTTCAGCTTCGCAATTCAGTTGCATCAAGGACGATTTGTATGGAGTTAAGTAATTGGACCAAGAATCCAATGAGACAGTTTCAGCGTGGTGATTGCTTCCAGGAGACAGCGGTGCTCGAGTGTTGTGGAGAGGTTGTCTCTAATGTGATTAGCTGTCTGTTTCAAATTAAACACAAGCCAATAATGAAACCAGGGACAAAGTATCCCATTGTCCTTAGCATCCCTACAGATATCCTCACTTCTCTGTTTCTTTCTTTACTTTGACAGCTTTTGTTCCGCCTTTCATTTCCAGCCCTTGTCCTTTTAAAAGACAGACAGTAGAGAAGAGGTGAGTGCGTGTGTGTATGTGTGCGTGTGTGTGTGTGATTGTGTATAGTGTATGTGTGTGTTTTTGGGGGTGCAGGGTGGGTGAAAGGAGGGAGCACTCAAATCCCAGTGGCTCTGGGGAGCTGTCAGAACTGATAGTGCTCTATCACTTGCGAACGGAGGTGCAAAATTGGGCAGAGCTGAGCACTGCGCAAAGCAGAGGATGATGGTCCCTCTGTCCACTGGAGCCTGACTGACTGAGATGGAGAGACATGGAAAGTGTTCAACCAGCTGCCTCACAACTTGAAATGAACAAGCCTAAGCAATTCAAAATGCAACACAGGGAATTCAGAATACAGTAACTGGCAACAGGAACGACAAAATCCTCTGAGTTTTCTGATGTTTTGTCCATAATGTAAATGCATGACTGCAGATAAGGCTATTGTTTTTAAGAAACAGTAAACTCTTTACACGACCTATAATATTACAGCAATACTTCAACAGTTTGTTTTTGCTGAGTTAGATGGATGCTACTCCCATATCTGTTGCATAAATCCTATATGTAGCTAGAGCCAGGAGACGCTTAGCGTAGCTTAGCTTAGCTTAGCTTAGCTTAGCATAGGAAAAAAAGAAACAGGGGAAGCAGCTAGCCTGGTTCTGTCTACATGTAAAAAAAATCCACCTACAAGCACTGAAAGTTTATTAACACCATTTTTACACAATATGAGCATGTATATGCGATTTTTAAAAAACTAAAAAAAGAAAACGATTCACTCTTTTTCCATTACCAGTAGACGAGTTTGCTCTCTGATTTTTTTTCTTTCTGATGTGTCACGTTCGAGACTCAACTCCTGTTTGTGCAGGAGACCGGAGAGAAAGATATTTTCAAAGTCTCTGTGTGTTCAGCTCTCAGTACTTTTGTTGCTTCTAACTGAATCTCTGTGGTTTGAATTTTCATCTCTCTCTTCTGTTCACTGTTTTTACCTTCATAGCATCTGCTTTAATTTGCTGTTTCAGGTTCACTTTCATGAAATCCCAACTTTTCCTGATTTTGCTGCTTCATAATAAAAGCATTTAACAACAAAATATCAGGGGACTTTTGAAGACAATAGAGTGGAAGCGCTGCTGGGTCTTTCTGTTGGTCACAATACAGGTGCTCTTTGGATACTTCAGGTATTTTGCGCTTATTCTTCAGGTGAAGGGCTCATTGCGTGGGTCAAACAGTCTCGGTTTGAAGGAGTCTTGCACTTTTTGATTTTTTACTGAGACTGTTTGACCTATGCAATGAGCCCTTCACCTGAAGAATCAGGGGACTATTATTGAGAGGAATTTCTAGGAGATTTTGCACCATTTTACCGCTGCTTGACTCAAGACGAGTGCGTCATCAGTTCAACACACACCGTAAAGTGGGTGGCCCTGTTGTGATGGAGATGCAGATCCTTGCCATGCTGGGCTAACGAATAGAGTCAAACCAAGTCAAGTCAAGCAGCACTTGTGTATGGAAAAGGGGCAAAGCAGTCGTAGAAGTTACCTGTGGAGGCGACAAGCCTTAATTGCCTCCGCCAAAAAGGGGTGAAATTTAGCAGGTGTCATGTTCCCATCACTGCCAATCAGAGCCGGAGCCAATAAATACCTGCGACGGCTGCAGAGTCATTTGTCCTGAGAATCAATGACGATTGAATCCCGTCCAACTGCAGACAAAAGCCAGATGTTTGCGGGTGTGAGTGGGTATTTTGTCCACTGTAAAAGGGGCTTAATTAACAGCTTGTTTGTTTAAATCATCTTAAAAAAACAAAATTTAAAAAAAACAAACTGTAATCAGGAAGATGTTCCAGGAAGTTAGGCTACTGCTCCCTGCCAAGAAACAGTCTGGCACATAATTCCCTGTAAAAATGCAAACTGTCATTTTTACACTTTACTTTCTGTACAGATTAAACAAACAAGATACAATCTGTTAATTGGTGCATATTAGAGGTGCTGTTAGGCAGATTTTGTCACCTTTGAACAGAGATAAACTAGCTGTTTCCCGGTTTCCAGTTTCTGCGCTAAGCTAACCATCTCCCTGCTCCAACTTCATATTAACACATTATAGTACTACATTATCTATGATCTTTATAGGATAGTTTAGTTTTTGGAATTTGTGTAAAATAGAAAAAAATAACTGGAAATGGTATAACATGATTTTGAAACCTGATCAAGCTGCTGGCAATTTCACATGTGGAATTTAAACCAAAGGAAATATTTTCACAAAAAGACGATGAAGAGCATGTGATGTGTTTGAAACACTGGAAAAAAGCTCTGTAGTGGACTTTGAGTTGGGATTGCTTTGTTCAACTACGTTTTTAAAAGTCAAAAGTCACCTTTCAAAAGTGCTGTGGGTGAAACCATAACAGCTCGTGAACTCTACGACTGGGTACCGAACTTCAGTCCTATTATAGCACCAACTGAACTGCCTCGATCCTTTCGAGTACTGAAAAGGGGCTTGTCGTCCGGTACCAAATTTTGATACCTGAGAAGTGAATTTAATCAGCATCAGTGAGCAAATAAAGATGCAGGATGCCTGTATCAAGATCTAATGTTACACCTTGTAGGAAAAACACTGTTAATATTGCTTAATTTTTAAAAAAATCTTCAGCAATTCTGCACAGA
>JAJHUR010095119.1:0-13256 GCA_027495735.1 Lutjanus campechanus | reverse complement strand
CTTCACGGTCGCTTTCAACTGATAGGATTCCTGTTAAGTTACTGCTGATGAAGACAACACTTCCTGAGTTTGCTGCTTCACAATAAAAGCCTTTAATTAAAGAAATAATGACGGACTTTTATGCTGAAGAATTTATAGGAAGTGAAACGTCCAGCGTCAGCCACTTGACTAAAAACAACCTCGGCAGCACTGAGATGTGAAGGATGTGAATCCCTGCCGTGCTGCAGGGGAGACAGAGGAGCTGGAGCACGGGATGAACAGTTGAAACAGTTAAAACTACAGTGAAAAGCAAGAAACACACAAGTAAATAACGACTGTAGTTGAGCCAACATTATATCGACGTATGGCTGTCTTCTAGCACTTGCTGCTGCTACTCAGCAGTTGTTGCAGAAAGTTTATAAGTGAAGGGGGCGGTGACGAAGCGGAACGCGGAGCACGGGGAGTCAGAGCAGCTCTCGGGGGAGTGTCAACTACAGCGAGGGGATTGGATGAGAGCAGGAGAGAGACGTTGACCAATGTAAGCCGACCGGCCGGGCGGCTTACATTGGTCAACGTCTCTGCAGCCCTGCAGCCACTAGGGTGAATGGATTTTTTCAGTTTTTTTTTGCTCTTCACATTGTGTAGATTGACCATAACCACCATCTAAATGAGGTTATTAATAATGATCACACTTTCAAATCGTATACGATAGCTTTAAGTGCAAAGGCAGATAACACTAATTAAAAGGTAGGAGCTCAGGTTGGGCTTACCATGGTGGCAGGGGATAAACACAAAAAAGGGGAAGGGTCCTAAACTAATCCGACACCCCTGACACAGCACACCAACCAAAAGGGCCGCCGAGGCTCACCATGCCTGTCTGGTGGAAACAGCTGTGGTTATGGTGGTTGGGAGTCCGATAACGGCCGGAGTCAAAATGCTCCGATCAGCACTGGCGCTTCCGGAGAGAGAGTCACACCACAAAACAGAGCCCAGTGCAGCCAAAATCAGAGAGCATGGAACCGTAGAGGTAAAACAGTGTATTGGTAGCATAGTAGGACCCAGTTAGTAGAGCCAGAACAGAAGAGCCTAGTGTGTAGAGCTGAAACAGCAGTTCATTCCCGGAAGTGGCGGCTTATGACAGGCCACGCGCTTGACCGCAGCCTATAAAAGGCAAACAATTAATCAATAATAATCTTTACCATACGATTATTCTTCACTATGCTTATTGTGATAATTCCCTTTAATATAATGAGCTAGACATGCCATTTAGCTGAGGCACAACCTGGCAGCAAGCAGGTGAAAGAGAGCCACCAAAAGCCACGGCACATTTACCCTGCAGCAAACATACAAAACAATCAACCGAGGCCCAAATGACAAGCAAGATAACAAAGGCGGACAACAACAGCTCACCACACAGACACAGTCAGCAGCAGTCAGCTGAGGTCTTGATTCAGACCTCAGCAGTCAGCTGTGCAACAGAGTGGAAATAGCTGTCACCAAACGTGCACTGCACACACGAAAGAGGGATTACTGGCAAAGCGCATTACCTGTTTAAGTGGATACGCCGTGCACCCAGGTATTGTCGCGCCACGGATCCGCCAGGCTGCAGCCACCTCCACGAGGCGATCTCGGAGCGGAAGGAAAGAGAATGAGGTGAGGCCGCCCACCTGTATATACAGATGCGCCAGGTGCCGCCCCACAGCCACAGTGCCGATGAACTTGGCACAGTGCCATGCAGCGACCAGGAGGGAGAAGCCGTCCGGCTACATTAGTGTTTAACATTATCAATTAATAAATTGTGCTAATTTTAACTGTGTTCTGAGTGTTTATTTACTGTGAGACTAGTCAACTAGTCTGAATTAAGTTTTGCATTTAATCAACAGGGAAATTAATCGCCAGGAACATCCCTAGTTGTGACAAAATCCCACAGCGCGCTACGGCAAACTGTTTGTGAACTACTGCAATAAACGCATTAAAAACCGCAAATGTTAACCTCATGGTCAAGTTAGAGCATCAGCAAAGTCATTAAGAGTCAATGTATACCTAAATGTCAGTGCAAAATTTAGAATAAGTGAAAACTTTGACCTGCTGGTGGTGCTAGATGAAGAGTCAGATGGATATTTCCACCAAATTCTATGGCAATCCATCTGATAGTTGGTTAAGTCTCAGCCCTCTTATCAACCTCTTTCCCAGCAGCAGCAAGCAGCTGTTTTCAGAAAAAAAAAAGAAGCTCAGATAAACGTCCTGACTGCTAGTCTCACATAGCCAGATCTGTCTCCTCACAGGACTAAGGTCTAAGGCTTCACACATTATCATTCTGCTATAGGAGATGGGAAAAACATTCTGGCTTGTTTGTATTCCTTTAAACCAATCACAATCGTCTTGGGCAGCACAAAGCCCAGGATGCAGTGATGGTGGCCCTGCAAAATAATGTAGGGGCTGTTTTGGTGGAGCATTTGCTCTTGGGAAGGCAAGCCATGGCATTAAAGTTAAAATGAAAAACGCCTTTTTAACCCTTTTAGATCACATTTCCAGTCATACTGTGCACCTATTCAACAATATATGCCAAGAAAATAAAAATAAAAAATGAATTTCTTTGTATTTTTATATCAAAATCATTCATTTTTGCATGCTTATGTAAACTAGAACTAACCCATTTCATGATATAACATCCACCTGTCACTCAAACAGCTTTTAGCAGAGATTCATTAGCTTGCTGGGGTATGTCAGTGTGCTCATTTGGCGCTATTGGCCACAGCGACAAGTCCTTCCCTAGCTGCCTGTTTTTATGGCGGTAATGCGTAAGCAAGTAGCACTCTGATTTCGATTTCACATGTATTTTTAAATGGCTAAATCCCCGCAAAAGAAAACTTAGACCCTGCTGTATTGTTTTACGTTTGTGCCATTAGCGACCAGCTAAGGTTGGAGTAACTTGTAATTTTCAGCGTGTGGGCTGCTCGCTCTGAGACTGCTGTTTCCCGTAGCAAAGGGAATTTTGAAAACGGTAACACCCAAGCAGAAAAAGGGTAAAAAGAATGCTGCCCAAAATAGACAGCCACTGACAGGCTTCTACTTACAGTCTACATCCAGTGAGTCATACTAACTGTATGCTAATTGTCCTGAAACTGCAGACAAAGTTAGCAACTAGCTGGTGAACATGGGGTTCCCTACACCCTTGGTATGTCACCCTGATGGGCGCAGTTTTGCAGGATGTTTTTGCAGGACAACTGTCTCAGCCCGAGCTCCGAGTACACGAGAAAGTGTGTCAAAGTATAAGCTAATTTTATTTCTAAAGCTTGGAAAATTCACCAGACGCGACTGAATAATACACGCACACAAGATGAGATCAGTTTATCTGATGTTTGGAAGCACGTTTGACTGAAATACCACTCTGATATCAGAATGCAGACCCCACATCGTAGTAGATTTTTGTTGTTGAACATAATTCAGTCAATCTTGTGAATATATTTTAGCACTATTTAGTTCAGAGGCATAGTGAGGTTAAATCCAAGTAAATTCATCTATTTTCAAATGAACTGTATCAGTTAATAAGGGGAGACAAGTGGGTAAACTATCCACCTCTGTTTTTACCCCTGATTTAGTTATATTTTCCAGTATAACATTACGATGGTCAGGTAAAAGTCATTTGGAAATCAGGAAAGTCTAATGTTAGTCACCATTGCAGCTGTGCCAGCAGTACAAAGGGACAAAATCTAAGTACATCATAAAACTCCTCCTCCGGCCAAAATACCAGGTTTTTATATCTCTGGTGAAGACAGCAGAGCATTTAGCAGCTAAAGTAATACACAACGAGGAAGACCAATCCCAGGAGAGGCTGCAAAGCTCCACCAGATTTTGAGGGATTTGAACCACAAGGATGATTCCATAATGTAATACATATCCGGCTAACGACAAGGGCTGTATACATGTATGTAGAATAGCACATAAAAGGATCAGGACATTTTAGATTATGAATGTGCTTTTTTCTACCATTTTCTCAACAGGAGTGCATTATCTGTAAATAAGGACACCATGGTTAAGTTGAAAAGGACAGTGTGAACGTGGTTCTTGCTGTTCTGCAACAGTTCAAATGAATTTTAATACCATTTTAATCTTACTCAGACTGCAGTGTGTTCTTACATACTGTTTAGCCTCCAACTGTGTCCAGCAGCAGCTCCTCATGGCTCGCTGCTGTCCTCCGCCCACTCATGGCTTCTATATGTTACTGTACAAGCCTGAATACACACTATGTAACAGTGATCATATGGTGAGGATGGCCTATATCTTTTAAAAGCATGCTTAAGGAAAAAGAACGGATGTTTCTGTGCCTGGAGTAACAGCGTAAGATGAATTTAACTACAAGGAAACAGCTGAATTATCATCAACAACTGGAATGTTTTTAACTGACTTCACATTAAAGCAGACCAGTGTGATTCTGTAAAAGACAGAGGGAGCTGTGATTGAGTGGAGCCTGCTATTCTCAGGGCGCAGCCTCCTGAGGGGAGAGTGCTGTCAGCTGGAGCAAGTAGCCCTCAGTGAGGTTTTGTCTGATGATCCGTCTTTTCAGGGTATTCGGGGTGCCGCCTGCTGACTGCATTGTGCTGCAGGGGAAAATTGGGGGCTGTTTGGATGAAGAATGTGTGGAATCAATCTTCAAGCTTGTTGTTGCTCCTGGGCAGCAGTAACAGCAAGTCGGAAGAGGTGATGTTAGTTCAAGATTTCAAAAAGAAAAAAGAAAAAAAGAAATGTGTAAAGTTTAAATTTCTTTCAAAGGTTTTACATGTATTTTGCATTTTTATATCATCTCAAGAATGATTTGTAGATTACAATTTGAGATCATTTTAGATCATTTGAGTTATTACCTTTTCACACAATTCTTCACAGTGTCTAGGTCACATGCTATGGAAAGAAATACATTACACACGATTTTATGAAAACTCAATTGTTGTGTGAGAGCAAAACGCAAGGGGACTTGAAGGGTCAGTAAAAACAGAGTGTTATGTCAACCCTTGCCTGCAGTGCTTTTCTTTTACTGCAGCATATTTATGTTTAAAATGTGAGGAATTATTTCAGTCCACCTTTGCAAGTGATTCTGAATTGTGATGCAGAAGTTGGCAAGACCAAACGCTTAACTCCTACACTAACAAATCAGTACAGCAACACTTTTTTCTCAAATCTGTTTGGCAATGGAGACGTAAACGCACACATCCATCTAATTATGCTCTTAATTACATCCAAATGTGAATTGGATTGATGAGTTAATGTCTTAAAATGTTACATTTTTTTTCCATTTCAAAGCATAGCGTAGTGAGCAACCATTTTATTTTTTTTAAAAATGTCTCAGAATTCTTTTAATTCTAATCAAAATACACATTTTTAAACCATAATTCTTTCTTAGCTTTGATTTAGAAGGGCTACAGAGTTGACATGTTATGGCTGAGACACACCTATTATTTAATGATTTGTCGATTGAGACAGAGGTCCTTAGGGTACAGCTAACTCCTTTTGAAAAAATCTGTTGACAAAAATCTGGGACGCAAAGTCAAAGGGCCGACATTTTCATAAACAAATGATTTTAAAACAAGGTTCATGATAATAGCACATTTTTACACCCATGTTATCAGAAGGTATCGTTAGTTTTAGATTTTGAAGGTTTTTCACACATTTTTAAATTGTTTGAAGTTGTGAATTCATGTCTGGAAAAGGATGTTGCACATTTTGAAATCTAAAAACTTAAAGCAAACAATTTCATATAAATCCTTAAATATTACATTTTCCCAAACAACTGGAATTATAGTGTTGGTATCAAAAATTTTGAACCTTTTTTTGGTAGGACATGATTTGTCCCAGTTCTCAAGAATGGGTGCCCTCCTGACACAAAGGGTTAATGGCAGTTCTACTGTAGAACCAGCTGAAGTCTTTAATTTACTTTGTTATATAGACTGACAATACAGAGGTTTTACTTGTCACATTACTGAATAGAAAAGAGCTGCTGTGCAATTGTCATGTTTGTGTCATTCACTGTGACAAGAGAGTGGTGATGGTGGTGGGCAGAAGGTTTACAGTAGCATGACTGAAAAGACAACATCTTTACTCTTTTGTCTCGAGAGGAAAAACAACTACAACAAAACTATACCAACAAATCCAGTTTTAGTATCCAGGTGCTGTCTGGTTGAGCTGAGGTCAACGTGGGTCGGGTTCAGGTATTTCAGCTGGAGACCGACTGAGTCTGCCACTACTGAAGGTTTTGACTCCATCACTGGGTTTTCTGGACACTCCAGAAGACAGTAGAGAAAAAGAATCCTCTGAATCCCCCTCTCTCTCTCTGAGGTGAAACGTATAGAACGGCTATTGATGTCGACATAAAGGAGGAGGTGCAAAGGCACACGAGAGAAAAACTTATATTTTATTCATTACCACGGGGAAAAGATGGACTCTTTTATCTTCTGTGATTGCCACAGTAGTCTGGCACCATTTGTGCTCTCAGGAACCTGGCAGCTGATCCTCCAGTAGCATCATGTGAATAAAAAAACAACAGTAACACAAATTCAGATTCAGTTTAGGTACTCACAGTTGTGTCACTTGCCAATCTGCAGTGAAATACACACACACACACACACACACACACACACACGCACATACACACCACAATCTTTCATGCTATGCTATCTACAGGATCAATTGTTCATCCAGCTTACTTGGACAATGTGAGAAAGCCATCCTTCAAGCCAGCTTCCACTGTCATGTTCAAGAAACCGGTCTGAGATGATTTGAGCTTTGTGACATGGTGCGTTAACCTGCTGGAAGCAGCCAGCAGAAGATGGGTACACTGTGGTCATAAAGGGATGGACATGGTCAGCAACAATACTCAGGTAGGCTGTGGTGTTTAAACGGTGCTCAGTTGGGCCCAAAGTGTGCCAAGAAAATATCCCCCACACCGTTACACCACCAGCAGCAGCCTGAACCATTGATACAAGGCAGGATGGATCCATGCTTTCATTTTTCAAATTCTGACCATACCATGTGAATGTCGCAGCAGAAATCGAGCTTCATCCAACAAGGCAACGTTTTTCCAATCTTCTATCATCCAATTTTGGTGAGCCTGTGTGAATTGTAGCTTCAGTTTCCTGTTCTTAGCTGACAGGAGTGGCACCTTGTGTGGTTTTCTGCTGCTGTAGCCCATCTGCTTCAAGGTTCAATGAGTTGTGCGTTCAGAGATGGCCTTCTGCATACCTCGTTTGTAATGAGCGGTTATTTGAGTTACTGTTGCCTTTCTATCATCTGGAACCAGTCTGGTTATTCTCCTCTGACCTCTGGCATCAAGAAGGCATTTTCACCCAGAGAACTACAGCTCACTGGATATTTTCTCTTTTTCAGACCAATCTCTGTAAACCCTAGAGATGGTTGTGTGTGAAAATC
The DNA here is from genome assembly GCA_027495735.1 of Lutjanus campechanus. Classification (NCBI taxonomy): domain Eukaryota; kingdom Metazoa; phylum Chordata; class Actinopteri; order Lutjaniformes; family Lutjanidae; genus Lutjanus; species Lutjanus campechanus. The sequence goes on along the minus strand of JAJHUR010095119.1, from coordinate 5,858 downwards.
CCAGTAGATCAGCAGTTTCTGAAATACTCAGACCAGCCCGTTTGGCACCAACAACCATGCCATGTTCAAAGTCACTTAAATCACCTTTCTTGTCCATTCTGATGCTCGGTTTGAACTTCAGCAGGTCGTGTTGACCATGTCTACATGCCTAAACGCATTGAGTTGCTGCCATGTAATTGGCTGATTAGATATTTGTGTTAACGAACAGTTGAACAGGTGTATCTAATAACTTGGCCGGTGAGTGCATATGAAAAAAAGACTAAAAATTTAAAAGATGCTTGAACATTGTACAGGACAGGTTGGAAGCCAATATAAATATCAATTGTCACACTTAAAAGAAAAACAAAGATGCATAATTCATCAAAGTTTAAAGACAAAGCACAAGTTTCAACCATCAAAAACATGACATTGACTAAAGGTGAGAAATCTACTCTTTGCCTCCATGAGCTTAGCATTTTAGCATGGCACAACAAACAGTCAACAGATTAGGAACGCATCACCCAGGCATCAATGGTGCTGTCCCGTACTTATGGCGACACTGCATTGAAATTTCACAGTAAAGCAGATTGCAGAGGATCATACCACATTACTGTAAAGCTCTGACTGTCTGGATTCTTGAGAAAAATGGATTTTCTTTGATGTCATGTGACTGCAGAGTAAAGAGAATGGTTAAACAATGCAAAAATGATGCTGTACCCCTCACAGTTTAAATCACCATTCATTGTGTTGGACAGTCAGAATCCTAATTGGGCTTTTTTCCATGTAAATCCACATTTTCACTAACATCCAGATGTATAAGTAACCAGACAGACACAGCAGAGCAATTGACTATTTCGCCTGCAGCAGGTAGGAAACCTCTCATTGTGAGATTATTTTACCAGATAATGGTGTAAGAAAAGCCTCAGACATTCCTTGTATCTATGTGAAGAGTATGCCAGTCTATTTTTTTTTCTCATGAAGGTCTCTAAGGCTTTCTTTATTCAACAAGTGTAGTAGTTCTTATGATGTAAGTGGAGGAGGTCTCAGTTTCAGCACATGCAGACAACCTTCACAATTACCAGTGGAAGGAAACGCTGTGTATTGTTGGAGCTGTATGTCAGCACAGGGTGGAAATCACGCAAGTGATTTGTGAGCACTGCTTGCAAACTGTGGCAGAGTTGCATTTCACAAATCACAAACGCTTGTCGCTCACAAATTGCAGAGGAACTTTAGTCCTGCAGGGGCTGCGTGGGTAGCAAGCATGGTCTGATCTTTTGAATGGTTAAACATGTAATCTCATGTTGCAAGTTGCAGTTTACATGTGGCAGATTTAGTTTAACTAGAAGAGGTCACTCAGTATAGTGCTGATTTCTGACAGGCAACAGATGGTGAAGCACCTACTGCAATTCCACCACAAGTGCAAGATGCAACCAGTGGAGATTTGCAAACTCTGCCGGCATTAACATGACCCCATCTCATGACCCATATCTATCTGAGACAAGATTTCAAAGTGAGGCAGTTGTTGATCACTTGCAGCCCCTAGTGGCCGGTTAGGAAGAGTGAGAAGTCAGCTGTCAATGGTCGTATATAAAACAGAGCAGTCACACAATAGAATTACTGCCTCACAGTTGTATTTCTCCACCAGCCAGTCAAGTTAGTTTTTCTGTTTTTAAAGTCTTTGATACATATATGAGTCTGGACAGACATGGACGTCGGCAACGGCAACTTGACTGGTGGGAGGAGGCATACAACTCAGGGGCAGTCATACTAGATTTTAGGCAGGGGGATTCAGTCTGGAGTGACAGTTGAGACATTTTTTTTGGCATCCTAAGTTGATTCAGGAGGGAAAAACAAAAGGAATACAGCATGCACATAAATAGAATTTTAAAAAGGAAGAAAAGGAAGTCAAGAGACACGGCTGCGTGTTTGCATAATTTGATGCCCTGACATTCATTTCAAAAAATGAAAAGAGAGAGAAAAAAAAAAGCAAAGTTGTAGCTGAGTTCAAGTAAAAGATCTAAGACCCTGTGCTCACAAAAGGTGTATTTCTCTCAATTTTTGTTCACAAATTTATGACAATGTATTTCTTTTGACAAAATAAGTCATCCACCTGTCTTGTGGACATCAATACCTCTTTTTCATATGCATGCTTCCTTGGCTTCCTCGGGACATCAGCCCAGCATGGCTGGGATTTGCATCTCCATTACAACAGGGCTACCCACTTTGAAGGTGTGTCTTGTGACTGAAGACTTAGAGCTTAGAAGTCAAAGAAGTCGAGCAGCTCAACAAACACTTCACTGCCGATACATTCTTAATAATAAAAGTCTCCCGTTGTTGTGTTATCCAAAAGCTTTCATTAGGAAGCAGCAAAACCAGGAAATGTTGGGTTTTCATCAGCAGTAATTTTACATGACTCCAACACAAGCAGTGAGCACAAACAGCAACGCAGGAGAGATCACAGAGTTTCAAGTAAAAGCTACAAAATTACTGAGAGCTGAACACAAACAAAAAATGTCTTACTCTCCAGAGACATGAGCTGACTGACACGAGTAGATTCTTGCACCAAATGCTTGTTTAGGGGGGATTGTCACAGGTTGGCCACAATTGGCGAGACATCACTGCAACCTGCACTCCTGAGAAGACCCGTTTCAGGCATGACTCTGCACTGCTCGGCACGTTAAAAGTGATAATGGAAATGCCAATCAGCATTGTTTGACTTGGTGCAGCCAAAAGTGCCGATGGAAAAGACCCGCAAGTGGTATATCAAGATGTTGATTATTGTATAGGTCTGCCTTGGACTGGTTTTATCCCACAACACTATGCCACACATTGAAGCCCTGCGTGGGGCTGTTTTTGTAATCTCGCCCCTGTTTGGGTGCCCTGGTGGCTCAGTTGGTGAAGCCTGCCCCTGTGTGCTCTAGGGCTAGGTCCACTCTCACCTGCAAACATCCTGACCACTCGCTCCAGAATGAAGAATAATAAAGCTCCATTGATTTTTCTTGTCCCACAGGGACAAAGCAGGTATGTCGCCTCAACCCACAAGATTTGTGTCAATAATTCTTTTCAATTGTTGTCAGTAACTTAGAAATGTGTCCAAATGTCAGGTTTGCTTTGCTTTGCTTTCATAGTGTAAAAAAACCCACTATAATCTGAGTCCTGCAGTGTATTGTTTAAACGCCCACTCCCACCAGCTGCAAAGTTAAAACCGCCCTCTCCCATGAGATTTGTGCACAGTGCACACAGTCCTCTACCACAGATGTCACAAGTTTCCAGGGAGCATGCAAGTGACAGTTGAGCTGTTGCCAATAAATTGAATGTTCAACCGGCATCACAACCGCAGACTAAGTGTAACCATGCCAGTCAAGAGGCTCCACATCTGACTTCTTCACCTGCAATATGAAGAAAGTCTGAGATCAGCCACCAGGACAGCTGATGCAACAGTTGGTTGGTTTGCAAAATCAAAGAACTGATGCCAGAGAGCATCTCAGGGAAGCTGTTCTGTGTGCTCGTCGTCCTCATAAGGGTCCTAACCTGGCTGCGGTTCGCGGTCGTGACCCATTTGAGTGGGCAAATGCTCACCTTCGATGGCGCCTGGAACAGATGGCAGACAGCATGTATGGCGTTGTGTGGGCGAGCTGTTTGCTAATGTCAGCATTGTGAGCCTTTTGTTAGTCTTAGAACTTTTACTTCATCTCATGAAAAATGGGAGGAAAAACAAAAGTCCATTTATATTTTTATGAAGTAGGTTGAAGTAGCTGTATGGAGGCCCAAAACTGACAAACTGTAAAGAAAGTCTGTCACAATAATTAAAAATATAACTGACTACAAGGCTTTTTTCATCAACTGACTGAAGGTTAAAATTTAGTGTCCAGGCTGCCTTAAAATTTTAAGTTGACTGAATTTGAGAAGACGAGATCATTTTGAAATGATTCACAACAAAACTTTTATTGTCAAATTAACTTGATATTAATTTGTATTGGAAAACAACATGATCAATAAGCTTAAGATATTAAGTTGACTGAACAACTCTTGACGAAAAAACTAATTTGATTTCCATTTATGTGCAACTCATCATTTCAAAAGATTTCAAGTTAGAAGAACTTGTTTATATATGTAATATGTATATTTATGAATTTTTCTTATCTTATTAATGGAAGTTTTAAGTTTAATTAACTTGAATAAATACATTATTTGTGCTAAGTAAATGAGAAAATATTAGCAGATTCCACTAAATTCCAGTTTGATTTTTTTACATTTGAATTTGAATATTTAACCATTATAATGTACTGATGTATTCAGTGCTGTTTTCTATAAACCTGTTCACTACATGTTTTGTAGGGTTCTGTAGATTTGTCCTCTTTTTCTGTAAATGAAGTTGTAAAGTGTGCTTAAGCATTACCACCATGCACCGGAAAATGATTTTACAGTGGATAATGATTTGAAAATACTAATGCATTGCTAAAACTCAAATTACAGAGCCATTTTGTACCAATTTGTTCCCTTCAAAGTAAAGGCAAATCACCTTAAATGTCTTTAATGTAGAGTAGAAAATGTTTCTATTACATAATATTACTGGCCATACGGTACAGTAGAAGGAAAATAACTCTCACAGCTCTCTGCATTTTTTAGCATCAGACTGTCACGGCTGCCTCCATTAGTCAACCTTGAAAATCTGTTTCTGTGAGTATTTCAAACTCTGCAATGTGACTGGCCTGAGAGATGCCATTTTCAAGGTTGCTTATTTTTGCGGATGGAGTTTGATGCAGTGCTTTGATGTGAAATTGCCTGTTTTGTAGATTGTTTCACAGCCACACATCTTTCTGTCCCTTTTTAACGCATCAGCTGGACTCTGTCCGTATGTGTTCTCCGTCCACTGCAAATATGAAGGGGACACATATTTACTCTTCAGAGCAGTTTTCTGAGCAGCAAAAAGTCTCTGTTGGGGTAGGTGATGGATGAATAAGTTAAACACAGGGCTCTCTCCCAGGAGACCAGGCTTTGAATCCTGAGCTGACAGATGGAGTTTGACTCTTTGTAAAACTAGAAGTCAGTGTCGACCTTTTTGACTTCGTTTCTTAGTTTTTAGTCTTCATTTGCAGTTTGGTAAGGTTATAATAGTTTGTCTCTGCCATGCAGGGTGCAAATAGCATTGTTGCCTTTGGACGCCTGGGTGTTGGTATTGCCATTCTAGCCAATACACACCTGGGTGTAAATGGCCATATTGGATATTCCATCTAGTGGCAGACCGAGGTTGTCTGAGGGGCAGGGGTGAAAAAATAAAATAAAAAGGGGACTAGTGTGCCAACAGTTGTGATGCATGAGTGGTGAAACAGTTTCAGTCCCTGGTTTAGACTAGTACAATAACTATATAGTAGCCTATATGACATATCTTTGCGTGTTCTCCACTGGAAGCCATTCTAGAGGGCATTTTATCATGTCTTATCGTCCATAGGGGCATCCAAGAGGGCACTTTGTCATGTTTTGTTCGCCAGAAAGGCACCCTAGAGGATGCTTTTTCCCACTGAAAGCGCACCTTAGAGGGCTTTTTTTCCCCATTTTGTTCCCTGAGAGGGTACCCTAGAGCAGTGCTTCTCAACCCTGGTCCTCAAGTACCCCTGCATCTTTTAGATGTTTCCCTGCTCCAACACACCTGATTCAAATGATCAGCTCATTATCAGGCTTCTGTGGAGGCTTGATGATGAGCTGATCATTTGAATCAGGTGTGTTGGAGCAGGGAAACATCTAAAATATGCAAGGCAGGGGTACTTGAGGACCAGGGTTGAGAAGCACTGTTCTAGATGCCTTTTATTGTTTTGTGCACTGAAAGGGCGCCCTAGAGGGCACTTTACCACACCTCTTCTGCTTTGGAAGCGGTGTGA
>JAJHUR010095118.1:1136-28974 GCA_027495735.1 Lutjanus campechanus | reverse complement strand
GTTAAGGTTTGGTTAGATTTAGGCACAAAACTACTTGGTTAAAGTCAAGGAAAGATTGGTAAAAAGAAATCCATGTTGACTGTTGGAGACAGAAATATATGTTTAGGAATTACAGTACATGATAATCAGTTTCACAAGTCTGTGATAAAATTCCTGACAATTAGTATTACTGTTTCAAATTTTGATTATTATAAGTGTACTTTGAAAAACTGACAGTAAATACTTTCCAGCATCAACTAAAGTTAGCAACAATCTCCAGACACTGGCGTAGCAGCAACATGGGTTTGTTTTGCGTGCATTTTTATTCCCCCGTAGACTGTTGCACCAGAGTCCACTCTACTGTGCTGTGGCTGGCTGTGAGCATGAGTGTAGATTAGAGTCAGGTGATTGGACAAATACATCCCCTGTCGACGATAGGCTGAATCCATCACCGGTTGGTTTATTTGGACAATTTTTGTGGCGATATTGGCCATTTTACTTTGCTATTGAAATGTTCTGCAGCTGCTGCTCCACAATGTGCTCTCATCCAGCAGCACAGGACACACCCCCTCAGCCGGATGAGGAGAGTGCTGAGTTGGTGAGGAGTGAGAGGAAATCAGTCTGCAGAGTCAGACTTGCAGTGTTTTCACGCAGTGAATTAAGGATTTAATTTGACCAAACCAGAGTTGGTGATTGTTGGAAGAGTCAACAGACTAACAAAGACGGTTTAGGAGAGAAACTTGAATTCAGAAGGTGTGCGGTTATATTTTTCTGTTTAAAAGAATATTTCATTTCCTGACACTTTTTTGACACTTTGTGAGTTTATTTTGCTAAGTGGGGGTAGTGAATATGCATAGTGTACATAAAAGTTAATTTGTCAGTTGTGCACATCTCCCAGCTGAGACTTGAGAGGATGAGAGGAGGTGGGAGGTGCGACCAAGATATTGTCAATCGCCAACAGACGGGCTGATGATGGGCGGTTGGAATATTTTAACATATCCTCCAACCCTAGTGTAGACCGACAGATCCATGCAACAGAAGGGCGATCACTTTAATTTTAACTTCAATCAGTGACTTTATCTCTTCTGCTATGAACGTGGTCTGCAGACTACAGGTAACCTACAGGTGATCTAACAGGATGTCCATGTCTCTTCCTGTATGTCAAAGGTCAAAGGTCAAAGAAACTTTATTATCCCCGAGGGGCAATTTGTTTTGCAGCCAGCAGTCACACACATAAACAATATGTATGTCCTCTTAAGTCTGCTGGAAACTGTCCGACTGCAGCTCTTTGTCTCCACCTGCCGCCTGATCTCATCTACTCGAGGCACAGTTCATCTCAAACACACCTAATGCAAAACAATGACATCACAGAGGACATGATGCCATATCAAATCACTGAGATTTTCAAAATAAAACTTGGTGAAATGATTTCAGTGTGTGTGTCAATACTTAAATTTAAATATTTCCAGCAACTTTGAACAAAACCATGATAATACTGATAACTTATCATTTTTATCACTGTAATAATGATATGAAATATTCATACCGTTTCATCTCTACATGCATTGACACCACATTAGCCTCTGGATTGTATATCAGTGTTGCCGTCATATTGAACAGGGTAAGACTGGCCTGTGAACAGATACATACAAAGAAGCAGTCTTTTTTCTGGATTTAAAGAAATAAAAAGTTTGCATTTGGGGTTCCTGCTCTGTCTCTCTGTCAGATAAGGGGTCCATGGCTTAAAAGACATTGAATACCCCTGATCTACCCATATAATACCATTTGCTTCATACTGTAGTTGATACATGAGTTTCTGAGCCATCAATATGATCAATACTTTCCTGAAAACCTTGATGTATGCAGTCTGAGACATGTCCTCTGCCCTCTGCTGGATTATCAGTGCACTGCAGGCAGCAGCTGCCTTATGAATGCAGAATCCAACATGGCTGCCTTCACATAGTGAGTTGCACGTTTTTGTCAGGAAAATCTTTGCTAATTTTGAAAAAGTTACAGTAAGAATAACAGTTATATATGAATATTTACTTTACTGAGACAACCCATAATTATTTAATATTTTGTACCTTATTTTATAGTAAAATCATGTTGAAAATTTGAGTGGAAATTGAGATATGTATGTATGTATGTATGTATGTGTATTGATATATGCAACCTGTTCTTGATTATAATGACTTGCATGATGCAAACAATTATCAGCAAGTGACCCCTTGCTCATGATGCCGACCACAAAGTGAAATGAAAAGATTGCTGTGTGGGAAAAAAAAGAGCCAAACCCACTGACATGTGCCAAGCAATGAACAATACTTGTTCGTTATTATGAACAGTTGATTTATGAAAATGTCCAATGTGGCAAATATAATACAAACAAAATATCTTTTTCTCTCAAATGCTTTTTAATTAAAACAAATTTAATTTTTTTGGCAATTAAAGAAAACAAATCTTTATCCTTGTCCATGTAGATCATAAACCCCATGTGTATAAGATGACTCATTGCAATCAGTTAAGAAATGTAAATGTTTTATTGTTTTTTATCCAGAGAAATTGCAGCTTTCCTATTTACAAGTATTTGTTCACAGGACATCCCGTGATGCTTTTGCGACAGACAAAATGCAGTCTCTGTGTTTATATGTCTCTGGTTGGAGATGGGATGTGAGCTCTGGTCCTCACTGTCAAAGTTACTTTATTGGGCCATTAATCCACCATATAAATGTTATTTTTTAATGCTTTGAGCACCACTAATGATATTCCACAGAAAAATCTCACAGACAGATATTTGAAAACGTGACATGTGGGTGGAGAACATAGAGTGCAGGACAGGCTGAGTGTCCAGTGTGTCTGTATGAGAGGTGGAATGAAGAAGAGACAATGTGCAGGTTACATTATCAAGATGTGACCAGAGTAGACAGTCTGTACGAAGACAAACCTCAGACACAATGATAAATGGTAAATGGACTGAATTTGTACAGCACCTCTGTAGTCTTCCAACCACTCAAAGTGCTTTTACATTACATGCCAGCATTCACCTATTCACACACATTCATGCACTAATGGCATGGTGCCAACCTGCTCATGAGGAGCTTACTTATGCTCAGATGTTCACACACACACACACACACACACACACACACACACACACACACACACACACACACACATGCAGTTCAGGGTAATTCAGGATTCAGTATGTTGCCTAAGGACACTTTGACATGTAGACTGGAGGAGCCAGGGATTGAACTACTAACCTGCTCTACTTCATTCAGAGTCGCCCCAATGTCCATCACCATCCCAATATCCTTACCTCCCTCCATCCTCCCTAGAGTCAAGATGGGGGTGAAGATAACAAAAACAGGGATATATTTGTCTTGCATCTTGCCTGTCTTTTGTGAATCGTAACATATCAGGTATGGAATTAATCTCCAGATTCTCCAGTTTAAGATGAGATCTAACTTTTCTGTGAATGTCAGTTTCTGAGCCAGAGCACAGGTCAAAATGTGGCCTGCACCCTGGGTCAGGGGTCTGCAAACTTAACTCTTAAGAGAGCCACTTTTGGCCAATAAAAGAAAAAGAAAAAATCTGTCTGGAGCTACGACTATTAAATTCTCCATTTTTCTCTGAGATTTTCATACTGAGCCATACATAGTTACTGTAGCCCAGGGAGACTCAGGACTAGCCACCAGCAAAATTTAGAGGAAACAGCACTGAACCCCTAGGCTATAACACACATTTCAGTCAACAAAATACACACACACATACATGTATATATGTCTGAACTGGGTGAGTGTGTTGTGACAGTGTGCAAACAGCATGTCAGGACTTTAGGAGACTTGGATTACACCAGACGGGCAGTATGGAGGCATTTTATGTTTTTATTCTGTTGGTATTTTACATTTGAAAACTGGTCACCATTCACTTCCATTGTTTGGGAGATTCTGCAACACTGTTTTCCTGTGAAACTCCAGTAATGTTTTGTGGACAAAAAAACCCCCACCCGCAATCAGCATGAGAGTGAGTAGATAATGACTGAATTTTTGTTTTTGGGTGAACTATCCCTTTAATTATCATGATTTCTTTTATGATTTGTGAAGCGATTTTTATGTTAAAATAACTTGCGCTGAATCCATTAGCTTGATGCTAACATATAATGGGAATTCCCATTGATGTGCTAACATTGATGCTAATGGCTCACATTTTTGCTGTGTGCAATTTTCATGAGTTCTGTTCAAATTGGCCAAACTGTTTATTTTATTATTATTTTCTCCTGCCACCAACTTGATGACAGATGTAGTTTACTTAAAAAACTATTTAATTTACTACTTTTATACGCAGTATAGCAATGATGCTGCTGAAATAAAACTCAGAAAGACTGACTGACATGATGTGGATTGTTTTTGGAAATAAGAAATAAATATGATTCAACTTTTTCAAATGGTCTAGTGTTAAAAAATGAAACAAAAAATTGCAATAAATTATTATATCAAATCGCAAAGCTTGTAGAATTGCAATATATATTGAATTGGCACCCAGATATCATGATTAGGGCTGCACAATTTATCGCAATAAAATCCAAGTGCAGCATCCAAATTGCAGAACCAGAACAGTTTTTTTGAAAAGGGACAATATGTGAAAAAAAAGCATTATAATGAGGGACTGTAGTGCTGCAAAGATGATCTGGCCTAAAAATCTTGTGTGAGAGAAAACATGTTAATGTTAATAAATATCACATCATCAAAATTTTTATCTTTTTTTTCAGTGAACATGGAAATTGTAATGCAAAATATTGCATATCACAGTCAAAATAATCACAAGTTTTAAAGTTTTTAAAAAAGAGAACTCACTCAAATTAAATGTTTGATACAGTGAGAACTGGGATCCAAACCACAGCTTGGCTCACACCACCAAAATACAAAACACATGACTGGGACATTAAATCATTGCCAAATTAATTATTAATTATGTTTTTATACAGATTTTTCACAAGACAGAAACAATCTTTGTGTTTTTTGTTTTAAGCAGCAAGAAAACATGCCCACAGAAAACAAAATGATTTTTCAAACCAAACTCTTCAGTCAAATATGTAAAAGTAGGTGTAACTTCAAAGAAAGAGGCGAGCAGGGAGAAATAAGCAGGTGGTTCAAACCAGTCCCGCTGTGGGATAGAAAGCCTGTATGAACACTAGATGAGCTCCTCTCTGCCTGAGTGTGTGTTCATCAGAAAAAAGCTCAAGTATTGGCTGCCTCAGTGCACCCCCCCTTCCACCAGCCGTCCAATCAGAGGCAGCAGCAGCAGGCAGAGCTGCCAGTGTGAGGCTGCACTCAGAAACAGAACAGAGCCCTCTGCATTACCCGCCACACTGTCTCAGGTAGGTCCATTAAACACATACACACACACAAACACACACACATCCAGAAAGTTTACAAAGATTTTCCTGTGTTTCAGAGTATAGATCCACACTGCATTATCTGCTGCGGCTGCTGAAATGGAAATCACGTCATGTGTTTTGGTATTGATGTGGATGGAGGGATGCTGCAAGCTCCCAGCAGAGCTCAGTTATTGGGTTGATAATATGCTGTGTATCGACTAGCTGCAGTAGACTGTGTGTGCCAGTGTGTGTGTGTGTGTGTGTGTTTGGGCTCAGAGGGTGTGAGTGAGCGGTGAGGTTAAACTGTCCTTGTATGGAGTGGATAAACGCGCCTGTTTTTGAGATAATATTTTAATGATATTTTTAATTCTTGACTTGAAATGCTGATATTAGCTGATTAAATAATACTTTTAAATGGTTGGCTGACCTCTATTTTAACATTTTATCTCATTAGTGGTATCTAGCCATACAAATAGCTTTGGTTGAATTTGCCTGCAGATCTGTGTCTGAGAATTTTTTAATTTATTTTTTGTCATTTGTGAACTGAGCCTTTCAGGTTTGTTGAATTTTGCTTTTGCATCCTGCACCAAAGAAAACTCAAACTAGTGTCCAGTATATCCACTTCTTCAGTTTAGCAATTAAGGTTGCTGAGGTGTTCCTGAAGAGTAGTATTTCTGTATGTTTGTGAACTTCAGTGCTGATAAATGCTTCACTCTATTTTAAAGATTCCAAAGTTGTAGTCGTCTGTTTCACCCCCACATGTCTGTGTTTCATGAGGCGGATTCGCTCAGGATGAACTGAAATGCACCATGCCATTTGTGAATAACTGAAATGGAATTATCCCTCAGATTTGATGTCAAGGCTCTAATGAAAGACAAAAAAATAAAAAAAATAAAAAAATTCCGTACCACATGCTGCCATGCCTGTCGTCCATCTCATCATCTTTTGAGAGTTCAACTCCTCTGATGGATTTGAGTTCACTCTCTCTGGGAATGGGTTTCCATGCTGACGAGCCTCCTGAATTTGTGCCAAAATTGCTGTCAAAACTTTCATCTATAATCTCCAACACAGCCTCCATCATACTCAACTCAGACAGAGGCAGAAAAAAGGCACAGAGAAATTAAAAAAAACTTTTAGCACTGGAATATTATCCAAGAGTCTCATGGAAGCTCATGCAATAGTCAAAAAATTTGATCTATTAGACACAAATTTCGTTGTTTTTTTTTTTTCTTTTCACTCAGCATGTCTTTCAAGCTAATGCATTATCCACCATCAGTCTCATTCTACGGGCACGTTGGCAATATTAGAGAGGCGAACTGTGTCAGTGATGACAATTTAAAAGATAAAGATGACAGTGAAACTGTTAAAGTACAAGACAGTGAAGATTTCGTATTTAGAAAGACTACACACCAAATGTCAGACGTAAGATTCCATGGAGTATGATGGAAGGGTTGTGACTTTGTCTCTCTATAAATATACTGTACACTGTCGGGTTACATTTTCAAAATAATGCTTGTGGAAAAACCAACATGTTCTCATTCCCCACTCAAATCAGCAGCTTTGTCAGTGGCCCTATGCTTCAAGCTAGGACCCTGACGGTACCCCTGTAGCATCAATTTTGCACATGCAGGGCTGTACAGTCAAATACGCAATAATAAATATGCAACATCCACATAGACTTTCAAAATAAAGATACAAAAACTACTTGAGTAGGTTTCAGAAACAAAGCTACTTGTGTAGGTATAAGAAAAGATCATGCTTTGGGCAACAGTAATTATGCTACTTATGTAACTTTGCATACGTAATCTAAAGTTTGTAACTTATGTATGCAAAATGTGTTACTTGCATCAAGAAGTCAAGGTTGACTTTTTTGGTTTCACACAGGACACAAACCCTGCAGTCCTGGGTGGAAGATTTGTGTTTGCTTTGTTTTGTTTTGTTTTTCTTGGAGGTGGCATTTTTGCCTTTATTGGACTGGACAGAGGACCACAGTCCTGGACAAGGTTTGGACAGCAAGGCTTGTGCTCTGCAACTCGTGGTCCAGGTGAATCCATGCTTTGACCGGACACACGTTTAGTTGACGTGTTAATGCACTTATATCAGCATATTTGTGGAATCAATGGCATCAACAAATCGCCCGAGCCCTACTGTAAATCTTTAAAAACATCTCACAAACATTTCACTTTTAAAAAGGACTCAGTGAATTCATAAAGCAGATGTTCACTGTAGTTCTCAACAAACGTAACTCAAACAGGAGGAAATAATACATTTGTTGGGGACCATTTAAATGGTGAATCACTCCACATTTGGTATTCCAGCAGCAAGTGTTTCTGCCAGCAGGATGGTGTAAACCAGGGGTGGACAATTATTTTCATGGGGGGCCAAATGAGAAATTGAACAGGCTGCTGTGGGCCAGGAACAAATGATGCTAATAATGACCAGATCTCTAATAATGGAATGGTCAGAAGTGTTCTATATTTGGCACTTCTACTGTTGGTCGCCCTTTCTGAATTGCCATGTTGAATTGTGGGCTATTTTGTTGTAAATGTCCAAAACTTGATGTTTTACTGTGAGCCATGCAGGCTGAGTACAGGTTACAATGATAGTAGCAGCAAAAGTAGAAGAAGCAGTGACCCCTTTCAAAATAAAGGTCTGATAACAGTTTAATAGTCAGTAAAATGCTACTGACTGTCTTTGCTAGATTTTAAAATTTTTGGTATTTCCATGTTGGCCTTGAGGGACACATGAAGCCTTTCAGTGGGCTGCATTTTGCCCAGGTGTGGTATAAACTGAATGAAGGAACATGTCACCCAGCCAGCAATGTGGCTCACTGATCTGTTTTTAATAGTTTTGGGACAACAGAGAAAGGGAAATATGAATTATTGACAGCCTTACTTCATAATATAAATGAAAGTTAATTAAATGAATATTTTAGAGTCATTTCAATGGAGTTCTTAATAGACAGCACAAAATGATGGTATTATATTTGCAGTGCAGCCTGCAGCTGTCTTGCACAGACCGCTGCAATGATTGCATGTGAATTCACAGCCAGTGTTTTCAAGGCTTTCACAAGCAGAAAATGGAAACTCTTACACGTGTCAGTGCCTGTGTGTAGCTGCGACAAATACATAAAGTAGTGCATAGAAATACACACACACACACGCACACACACCTACACACACACACAGAGCATCTCTCTACGATAGATTTGTTTCCCTCCGAGTACATCTGTCGTATTTGTCTCATCTGTTAGACTGAAGCTTTGCATACAAGTGAATGCAGTTTGTGTGTTTGTGTGAGTAATGTTTCTTTCTCACTTTCTGCTGCTTTGAAGACAAAGAAAGCCCTGACAGCCCCGTTCTTTTCACTTAGCGTTGACAGGCTGAAATACATTGAGAAGAAATCAGCAGACCTGTAATGGAGGGTAAACACACTCAATGAATTCATTATTTTTAATGGTGGAAAACAATTTGCCACCTCCGTGTGGCCTCATCGAAATCTTGATGGAATAAATTGAGGGCAGAAATTAGAGCCGTTCTGATGTCTTTTGCCTGACGATAATCATAGACTGGACGGTCTTTTATTTTCCTGGTGCATAACTGGAGAAAAGACTTCCATGTCCAGTGGATATAAAAAAGGCTGAAAGAAGCTTTTCCATGTGGAATGCAACATGTCACACATTTCAATCTTCCACTGCTGTTACATAAACTCCATACCACTGATACAAGAAGCATTTCATTTCAATGTCGTTTTTTTTCCTTCACCAGGATTGAAACCTCACTAAGATGTCAGACTTTGAATTTGGAGGACAAAAACCTCTTGATAATTCGAACACGTGTCAACCTCAACCTCAAACGTGACATTTTATGAGGAGCTTAAATGTCTCACTGAGCTGAGAGAGAAGTGGGCACTCAGTTCAAGTGTTGATTCACAAGGTTCTTGCCTTTCTTGATTTTAGTGACACCCTCACAGAGACGGTTGGTCATTGTGATATTTTTCACTTGGTGTACTCGCTGGTTTCACATGCTGTGATAATAACTGCACCTTTTTCTAACTCTCAAAGAGATTTTCCTCAGTAGAAAAACAACATTATCAATTGATTTTTCAAATGCTGACAACCACTGGTGGAACAGCTTTCCCATGTTCTAAAAACTGTTAGGGTTTAACTATATGGACCCACATGCAGGCACCGAGGCAAGGCTCAGACGGGGAAATGCGGCTGGGAGTTGGGCAGGTAGGCTGTGGTCATGATGCACAAGAGAACAAGGTTAACTAGAATCTAACATTCAAGAGCCTGAAGCTCACTGTACCATTGTGCTGAAACAAGGATCTGCCAGTGACTGGAGTGAAGCACAGGCACTTTATACGGCAGGCTTGATGGGTTGATGGTGGGAGTGCAGATGTTGAGCTGAGTGTTGCCAAGTATGTGAGCAGAGGGAGGGAAGACCACACCCACAACACAAACACACCTAAAGACAGACAGGAGAGATGGGAGGAGAAGAGAACCAAGGAAAACACTGGGGAGGTAACTGGAGGCTTGGCTGTGGCCATGACAAAATACCCTCTAGCATGCACTTCTAGTGGAAGAATTGTGGTAAAGTGCCCTCTAAACTGCTCCTCCAGTGGACGAAACATGATGAAGTGCCCTCTGGGACATCCTCCCAGAAATAAATTGAATACATTAAATAGTTAAATCTATTCCTGTACGTTTTAACAGTGGTAGTATAATAAAAATTATTTTAATCTTGACCAGGAATTGGAAGTTTTTCCAACGAGTGAGTGGATGAGTAGGGATGGTCATGATTTTTGAATATTCCAATTAAATTATAAAAAATCAAATAGTTCATGTGACAATAGTTTTGTTTTTTAAAATTCATTTTCCCTTGTTTGTTTTCCTTATTTTACTGATGCCTGGAAATAACACGATACTACAAGATCCCGCGTTATTGCAGGCCCAGGTAGTATCTGCAGACCCTGACGTATGTTATTTCAGAGTGACAGGCTGTTTACTGGACATTTACTGGCCCCAAACTAACTCACACCATGTCAGAGGAGCTGCACAAATGATTACATCAGCCCCCAACCTCAGAGGACACAAGAGATGGGTGGACAAAAAGTTTATTTTTGATGACAACATGTGTGTTGAATATACTTTGTCTGACTGCTTTCTTAATAAGCACCTGCCAGGACTGATTCAAGTGATGGTTAAATACCAGCTGTGACCTAACTTGAAACTGTAAAGCTGTAAGTTTGCTGTGTTTTGTGTTGTCTTAGTGCTCCGTAGCTTGTCCTGTTGAATTTGGCACTAATATGTTGCTCACATGGCTATTCGCAGAGGTTTAGGCGTTGTTGCCGGTGTGGTCCTCTGCTCCAGCGTGTGTGGCTTCCGTGTATAAATAGGTCTCTCTGTGGTTGTGTGTGCAGGGGGGGGGCGCTAAGGTTAGCTGACCGTCAGACAACTGTACCCACAACTCGACTGCTATTATAAATAGATAACATCACAACAGTACATTTTGGCAGATTAGACAATATGATGAATGCCTGACGGCTGTTACTGTTATGTGAAGCACCGCAAAGATAATGTTGCTCACCTGTCCAGCAGAAAGACGGTGACTTCCGCGTCCGTTTTCAGACCTTTCAATTCGTGGAGTTCCCTCCACCGTCGGAAAGCCACACCGATGTTGTAGCCCTTCCTTTTTAATTTATGCTCCTCTGACCGTTTTCTCTTGGGCTGTTTTTCAGCCATGGCGAATGCAAAATATCTGCACCTGATATACCGTGTCTCTCTCTTACTCTAACTGCGCACGCTACCTGACCTACTACTCCCCCTCCCCCCCATGTCTGATCTGTGCATGAGTATGAACTGGCCCCCCGGGCGTGAGGGGGTGGACTCATGTTTTGGTGGCTCGGTGCGAGCCACAGATTTACCTGCTGAAATTCAGAGCCCAGGCTGTGTATTGAAACCGGATTTTTTTTTCAGCATGCTCTCAGTAGTGACAGCTTGCGGATAGTGAGGAGAAATACGGTGATTTTGTTAAAAAGTGCGTCGGATTATATTGCTAACCATACCTTTAAAACAACCTCTGGAGGCCATGTAAATGATGACTGTGGTGTATTAGGATGAAAGATGAAAGATGGAAGAGGTGTAACGCTGATATTAGCACCTCAAATGAATGACTGGATGTCAGTTTGTTGATGCTGGAGGCTGCTGTTGGCATCTCCTAGAATCAGTCAACACTGTTTTTTTTTAAATCATGACCACAATTTTTGTCTAACCAAGTTTTTAAAAAAACGGGCTTCGAGAGTAATGGTTGCTAAGGGAAACCATTTGGAGAAATTGGCAACCAATTTGTGGTCTTTGGTTGCCATCAGTGGCAACAACTTTTTATATATATATAACAGTAAAGTGTGCATCCCAAAATAAATACATCTTAAATATTTGTTGCCCTGCAAGAAGTAATAAATTGTGTCTGACAAAATGAGGTCAAGTTCACCTTGTTAAAATGGCTTAAATATAGCCTTACATCTTGCCTTCATTTAGCAGTCAAGGATTCATGAATATGCAAAAAGTCCCCGCCCTCTCCATGCTATGAAACACACACACACAAAAAAAAAGCAAAAGGACATATCTAGATCCAGCGTTTGGTTTGTCCTTTTTCACAGACTTAAGTCCAAACCAAGGCTCATTTTTTTGAGACACGTTTACCTTCAGTTTGGTTAGTTTCTGTTTCACAGTGCAATCATTCGAGTGGACCAAAGAACTTTAAGTGTCATACCTACGTCTTGTCGTCATCACCTATGTGGGCTGCATCTCCCTACATTTAACAATGATTGGTTTGTAGACAGACGTGCATCTGATGTGGGCATGTTTCCAGTTCAGCAGGTGGTCTGACTTCAGTGGCCGTTTATGCAGAGACATGAATGAACAGATTCTCATTGCTGTCACCATAATATTACTCCTCCTGTCCCCATCTGCCCCCGTGGCTCATTTTGTTGTGGTACGATGTTTTTCCTTCTTCCAACTCTGACAATATCCTGTTGTGATTTCCTGTAATTGCTCCAAAAGTCCAAACCATCGGTAAAAATGTTTTCACACTAGAAACAAACCGAACCATGGCTCAGTTTGATCTGGACCGAAACCACTTCTTCTTGCTGGATCAAAATCTGTCTTTTTGGTGCGGACCTTGGCCAGGGGGGAGGTTTCACACCTGTAATTTTGGTCCAGATCAAACTGAAAAGTCTGAAAGTCCAGACCAAACGAGGTAGGTGTGTAAGAGTTACATATGAGACCTAATTTTCCAACCCAACTGCAGTCTCCTGGGTGAAAGTCCTGTGTTTGTTTGACACATTCATCCACTCCAGACTCCTCGATGCGCAGACTTTCTTGTTCTTTATATCACATCACCTGAATTCAACAGCACATCAAAACCTTCAAGCTGCTGTATTTGACGTACTGGGAGTGAGAATCCGCAGTAACAACATATAAGAACTGGTATTCTTTCTCTATGCGCTGACTTCTACACTTCAGTTTTTGGTTGTGTTTGGTTTCTCTTAAGTTTCATTCTTCTTTGAGTTGAAACCAGTCGAATAAACCAATTTTAAGTAACATCTCATGTTTTGGTTACTTCAGCCAGGTGGCCAAAATATTTCCCTAACCTCAACCATGTAATTTTATTTTCCTAAATCTCAATGAAGCATAAAAGTAGAATCAGAAGTATTTGTCCGTAGCTGTTACTACATGCACCAGACAGACAGATGATTGTCGAGTCTCCTTCCTAGGGCATCAAATACCAGTGTTTGGGGTTGGTAAAGTGTCCCGAGCAGCAAAATAATGAGAATAAACAGGTTTGGGTGGAGGCCGGGGTTTCTACAGATGCAGGCGCTGACAAACACTTCTGATGGGTCTTGGGTGATGATTGAGAAGGATTATTTATGTATGACTGGATGCATTGTTTTTTTTGGGAAAATCCTGCATAGTTTGTTTTAATACATCGAGGTGGCAGATGATTTCTGTAAACATAGCAATCATTATTGTGCAGAACAAGACATTTACTGGAACAAACTGATTTGTCATTGTTTGGTGCCCAGCAGCCTCGACTGTAACACTTCGCTCCAAACTCACTGTTGATTTGTGGAGTTTCAGCACAGTGACAGGACTGTCAAAACAGTAGCAGTCTTGATTTTTAAGGCTTACAGTAGTTATGACTCTCACTGCATAGATGGGACACACACACTTTTGATTGGGATTGAGACACACAGTGTGTGTGTGTGTGTGTGTGTGTGTGTGTGTGTGTGTGTGTGTCATTAGGAAACCGCCTCAGGGAGCCTCATCTCCACTCTCAGCCTCATCTTAATGACAGTTCTGCCAATACTCCTGTGTGTGTGTCTGTTATGTCACTGTTCACACACAAGGCCACCAGAGTTCAGTTTCATTCAGTTACTTCTCCAACAAAGCATCATACGGACGGTGTAGTGTAGTGTAGTGTTTGTTTCTACCAGCTTGTGTGATTTGGATGCTGTTCTCTGGATATGATTTCTTTGTGGATGTTCTACATGTTGACGGTACGTACAGTGGAGCTCAGAGCTGGTGTGTTGGGTACAGGAGCAATGGATGGTTATAACTCTATACGCACAAGTGGACTCAGAGAAAAGGAAAAGTTCAAAATAAGATCTTGTCTTTGTCTAGCCTGTGTCTCCGAGACATGACATGACAGACATGAGTCCAAGAAAGTTTTCTCATCTTCTTAAATTCAGCTCCTGAGAAATAGCCTTTGTCTCCAGGCTCATTTGAGCCCAATTTAAACTCTTAATTTAAAATGTTCTTTTTTTGTCTCACTGCTCACATTTGTTTTTCTCTTTTTTTCTCCTAATGTGGGGTCTAGGAAAAACAGACGAGATGAGCTCTAAATAAGAATCTTGTTTATTTCTCATAAGACAAAGGAAAGACAAATGTGAGAGAGAAGATTTTCCTCTGGGGAACTGCATCTAAAGCCATAAAAATTAAGATTCTCTAAAACTTTCTCTGACTCGTCTTATTAACTTTATAAAGCATTATTTATGAAATCTGTATCACAGAAAACAAATATATAAATGATATCTGAGCTGTATCATTGTCAGTTAATTGCTGTTTTTCTAGAGTTTGGCCGTTCTGGCATCCTGCTGTTAGACATAAGCAGCTTCATTAGACCTGCAGTATGTTCATGATGTATATGACTTCTTGTTGCAGTAAACAGGTTTAAAAAATCAATCAATCATCAGTCAATAATAATCATTTTAAGATGTTTTAAGGTTGGTGTAATTTTATGTTTTTCTTACTGTCAGCAGATGCCATGAAAAGACCAAAACCAACATGTGTTGTCTGTGTCTTTCACTCCCAAACCCACTGTTTCCCACTGAAGACATACATCTTTAAACAATGTCATAATAAAAACTCTGTGATATATTTATCACAGTATATTAAAAAAAAAGACAAATAAAGTCCACTGATAAATAAGATATTTTGTATGTACAGCATTGTTTATACATATAAATCTGTTTTTCCTTTTATCTTAGTGTACTTTGCATTTTCTTCTTTATTAAAATAAAAGTAGAAGCCCTGATCTTCTGACCAAGATTCTTTTTTGTTTGCAATTGCAAAACAAAATAATGCAGCAGTCAGTAGCAGCCCTTTTATAAACTAAAATAATAAAACACTATTTTTAACCATGTAATATCATGGTCTATATTGTCACAGTCTGGTACGTTATTGATGCTTTTTTAAATTTTTTATTGTGATATTCGATATATTGTTGCAACATAGCTAATGTTAGCAAGCTAACTACATGTTCCCCCTCAGTATGTGCCGCCTCCTTCAGTGTGCTTGTGGAGGTCAGAGGAGGAGTTTTTAATTAGCAGCACTTCATCATGTAACTGTTGACTTTTTAAATTTTGGTATCTAAAAGTAAGTGTAGCCAGATGTGTTCTGGGATTGTTGCTGGAGCTGCGTCTTGTTCTGGGTTTGCTCCGTCATCATCACATCGTGATCAAAACAAAAGTGGTGCTTTTTTTTCTTCTTCCAGGCAAGGAAGGGGAGGGAAGGGTGCTCCTCATACTCTCCCCCGAACACTCAATCCCCACATTCAGAGCAGACTAGGTGTAATGAAGGTGTAAATAACAAACATAGAGGCAAAAAGTTGAATACTGGCTCAAAAATGTAAGAGTAAAGAGTAGAAGTACTTTTTTTTTTTTTAAAGGAACATGAAAAACTACCTTTTTACTCATGCACCTTATTTGTAATGTGTTTGTGCATCCTGTTGGGAACTATTTTTAGTGGCAGATTAATCCACATCTGGTGTCCTTTTGGGGCAGCAGGATGGTGTGTGTGTGTGTGTGTGTGTGTGACTGAGTAAAATTTACTATAGTGTGTGTGTGTGGTAATGGTAATGAATGAACATGTCATCCAGTGCAACAGTGTGTCTCACTGATGTATTTTAATAGTTTTTGGACAACAATGGAGCTCTACGGCACAGAGGAAGAAAATGTATCAGGCTTTGATACACACACACACACACACACACACACACACACACACACACACACACACACACACAGTACTTGTTAGTACCTAGATTCTAAAACCACGGTATGTGAGCTGCCTCCAGTGTTACAAGGAGGAATGTCAGAAATATTTTTTTTCTGAAATAAATACAATACATAAAATATGAGATCACTGAAATGTAATTTAGAATAAGTTGTCATTCCTGTATTTTTGTTTAAATATTAACCAGTTACTTAGTCACAATCATTCATGTAGTGCGAGCTACACATCATGATTACCAGTAGTTACAAGCTAAACTGTGACAGCAAGATAGAAAGCAGGGGACAAATGAAGAGATGGAAAATGCTTCAGAATCACTGCAGTAGAGAACCTAAGCCACGCCCCTTCCTGTGTGCCCCGTGGGACCTAAATTTAGAAGAAATATGAGTAGTAGTTTATGGTGAGAGACAAATTATTTTTTGATACCATTTGAACTGCGCCACAAATTACAGATAATATTGTTTGACAATTTAAAACATAATTTACAAGTCTAGAAAGTCTCAGTTTGTAGTAGGTTTGTTGTAGTTAGGATCCTATTGGATTTGCTTGGATTATTATTTTATTAGGTCTGATATAGGTTTGGTTGGTAGGTGTGGCCAAATGGACATGGCCACTGCAGGCCCCGACTGGCGCTGTGGTGTAAGGGCCCATCCAATGCTGTTACAGCTTTAATCAGTGAACTACATCTCTCGCCCTGTGCAGTATGCGTCATCAACACCAATCTCACTGCCCCTTATAACATTATCTTACCTGAAGCGTTTTATCAGTGACTCCTGGTGCTTTCATCAGCAATGAAGAGAAGAAACGAGTAAGACCCGCTGCTGTGTGACTACATCCCGGTACGACAACATGCATACATTGTAGCTTCAGCAGCTAACATTAGTTTTTGGAGGGAGAAAATCATGGTGCCACTTTTGCAACTTCTGGGTGTTTCATCTTTCTAATTACAAATCTTCACAATCTGATACTTGTCAGTTTTTGACAAACTGTGGCTGTCTTGATTTGTAATATTATCTTTTAAATGGACAAACATCATATTTATGATTTGTGGCACAATTCATTTCTGGTCCCATGGTGGTCCACCAAATTCAGATGGGGAGGAGAATATTTCGAACAGCTGTGTTGAAAATGAAGTGGACGACAGTGAAGCGAGCACAAGTGCTAGTGACTACTTAAGAGGTGCCAGTGAAGTATCCACAGCACCTGCTAGCTTTGGAGAGATTAATAATTTGTGGGGTGATATGTGGTAAAAAAGTTTGCATTCGTAAAGCAAAATATAGAATATTCGCAGAATACCTGGATTCAAGACATTTTAAAACTTTTAAAAGAAAGGTATTTGCTGAGTTGAGGAAATTTAAGGATTTGTCCTGCTGTTGGATTAGGCTCAAGAAATCACTTGTCCAAAGATGTATTGCTACAGTAGCTTGTAGGGTATCAGAATACTAATACAAGGATATATAGATCTGAATGCATACAGCACATTTTGTGAAGAGAAGAGGTTGTAGCCTGCATTCTGTAGAGGACACTCGCTGTGATGCATTCAAAGCATTTTTTTTAAATTTTTCTACAATAGCATGAAGCAGACATCAAACGAGAGCTCTGATAAAAAGCCTGGTCAGTAGTATTAATAACCAAGACACACATGGACATTGACTCAGAGTAACGTAATGACTCAACACTGCAGTGAAGCATGTTTACACAGAGATGTCAGAGCTGTACATTGGTTTCACACAGCGCACAGCCAGCCAGTCAGAGGCTGGAGGGATTCAGAGGGAATGAATCAGAGTAAGTGAAGTTTTCCCATCTATTATTAATTATTGATGGAATTTGGGTATAATGCTCCAGAGGCATAAAGAAGTAAAAAGCAAGAAATGGATATAAAGGCTATTATGGAGGTTTTTTCAGCCCATATTATTTCCAGTTGAGGAAAAAAAAAATCCAGTCCGCCAGCCATCAGAAACAGTCAGTCCTTACTGCAGATGTAAATCATTCATCATATTCATAAATGTGAGGCTAACAATCCTCACAGGACTACAGCAGAGGTTGATTCTGATAGTTATGGTGTTGCATCACTCTGCTCTCAGTTTTATGGGAAGAACTTGACATTTAAAAGACTCACCTTACACTGACATGAAGCTGTTAGATGGTTGGTTGCTACACATGTATTTTAATTCAAATTTTACAGCAAAGCAAATGTCAGACTAAAGGCACACAGTTAAGGGTTGACGTGATATTTTGACAGCTGTGATCAAACAGTTGTTTTGGGAGATGCATTTGTTTAGCATCTCATTAAGAGGAAGATGAGAGGATTAAAGGGAAAGTTTGTCACTTTTCTTGTGGATGTTTTGTCAGTGTTGATGGTAAATGTAGTCAAATGACGCAATAACTTCCCCACAGCTGCTATGCTGACAGAGAAAGCTGAGTTCTTCTGCTTCAACATGTTCTTCTTCCTGCATACAGTGATGTCACAGTGAGGTCACTGGTGTTAAGGAAGAACTACAAGCTGTTTCAGCTTGGATTTCTAGTCTCTTCATCTGGGTAGCGAGTGAGCGTGCTAGATGAACATTTTTGTCACCAAACACTATGTTTTGGTGAACATAGGAATAGCTACAGGCAGGGGTGGTGATAACACAGTAACATTGGTGTGGATGTCTGAAGCTCACAGGCTTCAGACATCCAACTCCATGAGCAGGAGAACTTAGTTTTCTTGGTCAACAGAGGGGGTGAAGTCCCTCGCTGGTGGACAACCATGGGATCTAACATCAGAAAAAAAAAACAGTAGCCAATGGTGAGATACAAATCATTTTCTGATCCTGTTTGATTTGTGCCATGAATCACAGGTATGATAGTTATCAGTTTCAAAGATAATTTTACAAATCACTGTTTGGCATAAAACTGTTGAATTACCAGACTGTGATGATATATAACTGAAAAGACTACATACCCCAAAGTTGCGCAAGTCACGCCAAGACTTTCTCCCTTCAAAAGCTAATGTCAGCTAATGTAATGCTGAGGCTACAATTTCTGTGTGTTTTCATACCAGGATGTAGCCACACAAGCTACAGGTTTGCTTGTTCTTTTACTTCCCAGCTGATAAAACACTTCAGGTAAGATAATGTTACATGGGACAGCCATGTTGGTGTTTGTTATGTATATTGTGCAAGACGAGAGAGTTCACTAAACTAAATTACAAACCTATGACAAACTGGGACTTCCTTGACTTGTTAAATTATCTTTTAAATTGACAAATATCATATGAGTAATTCACAGAGAATCAAAAACTTATTTGTCTCTCCCTATAGACTACCACTACACTATAGACTACATTCATTTTTTTTCTAAAGTCAGAAGGGGAAGGTCTTTGCTCTCTGTGCAGCAGCACTGAGGAGTTTACTGTTCAGTTGACTACATGTACCATCAACACTGAGAGGACATCCACATAAAAAGAACCAAATTCTCCCTTTAATATCACCTGTGAGTCCAGTACAGACATAAAGGGCTTTCACACCAGACATGCGGGCACGTATCTGAGCTTTACCCCAAAGTCCGGTGTGTTTGATAAGTGTGAACACTGCCCGCTCCATGCCTGAGTCCATTTGAAAGCGTGGTCTGGAGCACGGCTTGTGCGTGCTCAGGCACGGTCCTCATCGGGTATGAAAGCAATTAGACCAAAACACTGAAGTGGACTGCCATGTACCAATGTGTGATGTGGTCACTGCCTTTACAACAACACAACATCTATCTGGTTAGATATCTAGTCCACACTTTTTCAAAAGCATTGTGGAAATCAAAAGAGAATATCAAAAGCTGTCTTCTCAAATAAAGGCTAAAAAAAGCCCCAAAATATAATCTAATAATCTCCTCTGGCACTAGCATATGCAGGCAGCAAGGGCCCATTGTCCTCTGTCACAGAAATAGAAATAAGGGAAACTGCTAGCCTAGCTGTATGCAGCAGTAAAACGTCCTGATGTCATTTGCGTCTGTTCACCAGCTATACTTCAGTACAATCTGTCACTGAGGGTCTCTTACATCTGTCTCTCTGAAAAAGAGAAATGTTTTCTTGTGTTTTCTACCCATGTTCATAGTTTAATGACTGTCTACTACTTTGTCCTACTACTATGTCCAGTTGTCATAATTCAAAATGCAAAAAATAAATATTCACAAATATGAATACAGTACAATATATTGTTGTGGCATTTCCCCTTATATCACCTTTGAATACACAGTTGTGTCTGGTATAGCCTTCTTCCATGGGTGGAAAATGTAGAAAATGGTCCACAATCTAAATTGTGTTGACTTCATGGTTGACAGACTCATTAGGCATGAAGTCAGGAAAATATGTTAAAGAGAAAGCAGAGTTCATCACTTGCTAACTTTGGACTCTCTTTTCAGAGACACCAGGAGCTAACACTGGTGCCTCTGCAGCTACAGTACCAGCACATGTACAGGTGGACTGGGGGCTCGTCTTTGCATGGTTGTGTCGTGATGTAAATGGTGACCTGGGTGATGTGTGTGCAAAGTGTGTATAGCCTAGTTGCCTTGGCCTGCTTCCATGGAATCTTGTGCACTGCGTGTTGAGCCTGTGTTAGACGTCACAGGTTTTCACTGCAATGCTGAATAAAACCCAGGTGGCTTTGGCTTTGACAGCTTTGGAGATGATGGAAGCCATATTTTTAGTCTTTTCATAGAGTTTCTCTACACTTAATGGTGGATACATCAGACTGAAAGGTTCAAGCAATGATGCAAACAGCTTTTGTGGAAAAATATGTCTGTGTCCTTGTGGTGATGCCAAAAAGGTGGAGATGATTTGCAGCCTCCAGAATCCAATCAAATGATATTTTATTTTGAGACAGTCATTCCTGCTTGCAAAAACAGGAAATGTGATCATTTATGAAATGCCCTCATAAAATTCAATCAATAGGGCTGCAATTTAGTTTTTACTAGTGGAAATGACATTTTGACAGACCCAAATATAAGATATTACAAATATATTTTCACATGTAGAAATGACATTTCACCAATTCAATTTGTTTCATAGATATATTTAATTTTATTATAGATATCAGAAATTGCTTTTCATGTGTAAGAAGACAATTACAGATATCTACAACTGAATTTCCACATGTTGGATTGTACAGTGAAAATGTAACATTTAATTGATATGTAGGTCTGTGTCACTGCAGATGTCAACATGAACATTTTGACCAGTGGAAATTCCTTTTTTTTTTAAATTAACATTAAATTCTAACTAGTTACAAAAGGAAATGTAGATGTCAAATATTGTAATTGTTATTGATAGGCTACAAATATAGTTTACAATAGTTACAGTTATATTGCATATATCTGAAATACAGTTCTAGATATCTTAACACTAGAACAGCCAAGGCAGTCATTTTGACAGTCATATTGATCCCACAGAAATTGCCGCTGTTATATTGTTACTTTTTACGCAGCTGAAGATGCATCTTAGTTGCTTAGCAACTATCATTATCTGTCAATAAAAATAAAATTTTCAATTTCCCAACATTAAAATACGAATAAATAATGAATTAGACTCAAGCAAAAATAAAGTAGGGGAGACCAGGGATGGTTGTAACACCTGTCAGCACCTATAACTCACTGAGTTTCCATGTTAAAGCTCTCACATTTTAAAACACAGCCCTCACTTATTACAAAGAGCAATGTTTACAACTTTCTGGTTTTACTTTTGAACTCGTTTCCAGCTTTTTCCCTTGACTATGGTTATTTTTGTGATGGTTCTAGTTGGAAATTTGTTATTATTAATGTACAGATAACATGTTTATAATCTTATAAAATATATTTAGCTGTTTCTCAGTCTGAGTGATTCTAGATTCATCTAAAATCTGAATCAGATCACTAATTGTTATTATGCAACAGAAAAATACTGCTGTCAATATCTGCAATCATTACAGTTTACTACACATGATGGCTGCATATTGAAAAATATATAAATAAATTTTACAAAATTCACATTTTGGTGTTATTTTTTAAAAGATAAAAATAAATGCATTAATCGCTTAGTCTTGTGTTTATTATGAGAGATAATAAAAAATGGAAGTCAAATGTCAAAATGACACTTGGCTGTTCTAGTTAAGGGTTTCTGGATATCATTCATTTGAAGTGCAGCTAGTCAACATTCCTTTACAGATATGCAGACTTGGAACTGTAACATGTCAAACTGATTCATTGATATCACTGTAATGATCATATAGATAACTGAGTTTGAATAGAAGTCAGTGGTTCTACAATGGACATTTACACTGGTAAGAAATAAAGAGCTGATATCAAGAATTTTGAGTGGTGAGAAATGAATTGCATAATCTTTAATTATTATTACTAATAATCAAAATAACATTAAGGATGTTGACTCAGTTATTTACACATATAACTATTAGTGGTACTGATTAAATGTTAAAGACCACTGCAGTGTGTTAAACATGACCAAGGCACTTTTGATTTTAACAATGTATCAAGGTCAACTTTTCTTAACAGGAAGTTTGTAATTACCATTTTTCCCACACGACATGAACACAGCACTGCTCCCCATCACATTTAACAGTCTGCTGATGAGGTGTTGAGGGGGAGGTGGAGGAGGAGGCGACAGCTGAGCGGTGCACTAAGTGTCAGGCCTGTTGATGGTTACCATGGCACAGTCTGTCACATGCACGTGTCCTTGTAGGCGTGTGTGTGTGTGAGTGTGTGTATGTGTGTGTTATTGAAAACTTCCACTGGCAGAAAAGGGACTGCGACTGGCTAATTGTGGATGAAAAGGGATGAATAAAATCATTTTACAGCTTGGTCAGTGTGAGCAGGGGAACATGACATGGCCATGAACAAATGAGCTTGATCATTTCATTGTGAACCAAAACCAGTTTCTGAAAACCTTTGAGGAGAAAAAAGGACACTGAGTTTCTCCAGACCACAGAATTATATGTGGGAACATAAAGTGAATCACTGGTGTCATAATTAGAGCCAGACCGATATATCGGTTGGCTGATAATATCAGCCAATATTGGCCTATCATAGCTGAATCAGTTTATTACCAGTATGGGTGTATATGCTGTCCTATATGTGCTGATAGGAAAACTTTTTGATTTTAAAGAACATGATGCAGATTGCTTTCATTTTATATTTAGTCTTATAAATTGCATTTTATGTATATTGGATCATTTAATTCAAATAATTAAAATTTATGTATGTAAATAAAAATGTCAAAATGTCTTTTTTTTAAAAACAGTCTAGTACAGTGTTTCTCAAACCTTTCACACTCTGTACCACTTCAGAAGATACTGAGCTCTCCATGTACCACCTTACTGTTTTATGCCAGCAGCTGCTGTGGACACTTTACTGGTGCATCTTAAATAATCTTTATGTTTGAAGCCATGATTGTGGTGTTTTTGCACCACCATCCATTTTCAGTCTCTACGTTTCACTTCTGCTTGCTCTCTCACCAACACAGTTTAGCTCATAACTACCAGTAATCAGGCTGATATTGAAACAAAAATAGAGGAGAGGCTGAACTTATTTTAAATTGCATTTCTGTGATCTCACATTTTATGTATTTTCATCTGAAATTTTGTTGTATTTATAGTATTATATGTTTTAATTATATTATATAATTATATGTTTTAAAATAACTAATTTAGTTTTTCAAAAATATTTCTGACTTTCCTCCACGGACCACTAGAGGCAGCTCCACACTTTGAGAATAGGCTCTAGTATATGGATATAAAATATAATCATACATCGTAAATTGGCATAATTTAGGGCTGCACAATTAATCACAATATTATCGAATAAATAGCAACTTGTGTTTTCAGTACAGACCCCAACAAATTTACTTTACTTTACTTTACTTTATTCTTGATTTCAGACCCAGGGGGATCCATATCACAACAAGAAAACAACTACACAGTAAACAAAACAAACAAAAACAAAACAAAACAAAAATAAAAATAAGAAATTAATAAATAGAAAAATACAACAATACAAAGCCTTCCACAATGTTCAATGTCTAACATACAGACAAGTTCACCAATGGTTCCACAGTTTGGAAGAAAATCTGACAGAACTGCGTACAGGGTTAGTCAAGGCAGTGCTTAGGTCATTTTCTGACTCAGATGCCCGACACATAAATCTATGCATCAGGTTTCGTAAAACAGCAGACCAGGTAGGAACCCCGACACTGATAAACATGTGGCTTGCACTGGAACTTGTTGAAGCTCTCAGCAGCAGCTAGGCTTGTTCGGTATACCGGTACTAAATTGGTACCGGGGTACTGAGGCATTTAAAACGGTACTATACTGCGCTTGGATGAGACCGGTACTTTTTTTTTTTTTTTTACGTCGCCGCGTGACATCACCGCATTGCCGAAGCGCCGAGCCGAGGCGCACAAGCCGGAGCAAGCAGACGAGCGAGTGAGCAGCGTGGAGCAACAAATAGAGCAGGAGTCTAACGACAGAGAGAGGAAAAGGAGTGAAAGAGAGAGAGAGACAGGAGCAGGGAGAGAATGGCAGCTGCTGCAACCTTCACCACACCGCAACTCGTAGATAAACCAGGTGCACAAAGTGTTATATGGGCTATATGCTATATGCTATATTAAGGCTTTAAAACAAATGAGCACGGTGAAGCCATTAACACCGAACGGTGTTACAAAACATGTCTGGCCAAGAGTGGAAACACTTCCAATTTGGCAAAACACTTGAAGGACAAGCACCCAGACCTGCATAAGGAGTTCAGAGAACGACGAACGAACGATAATAACTTATATACCCATGAAAAAAAGCCACATTCAGTGCTAATAGCAAGCAATGGCAGTCCACTTCACTCTCCACAAAAGTAGCTCTGGAAGAAAATTAAAGCTGCATTGCAATTAGCTACCACTTTCTCTGGTTTAAATAGCCTATTTATATTATTTTATTTTATATTGTTATATTATATTATATTTATATTCTCACAGTGATTTTTAAACGTTTTGCTATACATGTAGACATGCTGATTTACGATAAATTTGAAGTGGTCCCTTAATTTTTTTTTTTCCAGAGCTGTAAATGCACACATGCATGATCTTTATGAAGTAACAAACTGACATTTTTTGTGTTCTCTTTTTATTGGGAAAAGTATCGAAAAGTATAGAAAAGTATCGAAATACATGTTGGTACCGGTATCGATACCAAAATGTTGGTATCGTGACAACACTAGCAGCAGCCTCATGCTGTCATTATAAGCCACTGTGAGTTTTCTAATGCTGCCTTGTTTATAACGACACCACAGGTAGGCAGTATACAAAGGTGTACAATACGCTCTAAAGAGTGAGATCTTCACAGATACAGAGCACATGCTAAACTTACGACACAGCATGTTCACTTGTGCATATAGCTTCCGACGCTGCCTATAAATATCCTTGTCATCAGACAGGTCATTTGCAATAACATGGCCCAAATATGTAACCTCACTGCACACACTGAGTACAGTGCCAGACAGATAGAAGTCAGGGAAGGTTGACCGTCTGTCTTCTCTACTTCTGACAATCATGATCTTACTCTTTTTAGCTTTGTATTTTTTATCAAAGTCAGCACCATACTGTGTGCATATTCTCAGAGGCTGTTGGAGACCAGCACTACATGGGCTGAAAATGACCAAATCATCTGCATAAGGTGATTAATTAGTCCCCAACCCTACAACCTGTATCACATGCATTTAAAATCAAAGACAAGTCATTCATATACATATTAAAAAGAAAAGGAGACAGAATTCCGCCCTGGCGAACACCATTGGTCACATGGAAGGGAATAGATGTTACATCTGTTACCCGATCTCACTCTCATTGTCTGATGCGAGTACCAATAAACCAAAATTCTAATTAAAAATCCAGGGACCCCACTTTTAGTCAATTTTAAAAATAATTTCTCATGATTAACACAATCGAATGCTTTAGAAGCATCAATGAAGCACGTGAACATTGTGGAATTTTGCCTATTATATTTATCTTAAATTTCTTTTAGTACAAAAATACATAAATCAGTGCCATGTTTTCGTTTAAAACCAAATTGGTTGTCAGCAGGACGTACCTCTCAAGTCTACACAGTAGAACTGTCTCCAGCACTTTGGACATGACACTGGCCAGAGCTATTGGCCTGTAATTATCAGAGCTGTTCAGCTTCCCCACTTTGTCTTTGATAACTGGTACTACAACAGAGAGCATAGAATCAGGTAACACTCCATGTACAAAAAAACCTGTGTAGCATATAACCACCAGAGGACACAGTTTCTTACTGACAAGTTTAATATGTTCAGCTGTAATATTATCCAGACCACAGGCCTTATTATCTCTTAACTTCAATATCGCTTCATGGACTTCAGTGACAGTGACAATAACATCATCATTAAACTCTACATTATCCACTACAAACAGATTACTTTTTACACAGTTTAACAGTTCATAATATTGTTTCCGCCATAATTGTGAAATTTCATCAGAACCACTCACACCATCTATATTAGACGGAAGAGATGTTTTACAATTATTAATAGTTCTTATTTCTTTCCAGAAGTCATTAAAGCTGTAGTGCGTAACTTCTGTCGGCTCCTAGCGGAATTCTGCATTATTACAACAATAAAGCCGGCACTTCCATATGACGTATGCCCAGGTGTACACCCTACACAGAGTAACACTTGCTACACACCGTGTACTGCTCACCACGGTACACAGAGCAACACTCACTACACTGTCTCTCGCTACACAACGTGGCGAACACCAGGCTGCTAACATTACATTACGTTTATAGCACCATTTCCAAGAAAATAATAAAGTACTAGGTCCAGTACATGTAACAGCAATACATACTCTCCTAATATAATTATAAACCAAGTCACTTACTTATCCAACAGCAGCAACGCAACATCCGTGTCTGCCCTCAGCCCGAAGAAAAGCGACGGCAATACAAATCCGTGTTTGCCTTCTCCGTCCGTCACTTTCCTTCTTTGCTAATAGTCCTTTAGCCAAACGTCCAGGCTTTTTCTTTGTGGTAAGATCCACTTCTGAACCGTGTCTCGGCTGCTTCTTTAGGCTCTCCGCCATGTCGCTTTCTCTTTCTACCTGCTCTCCTGCCTCTTGCTATGATTCTCTCCGCTCTTCCTCCCCCTCCCTTCTTGTTGTGCGGTAAAACGCGTAATTTCCTGTGCGCCAGCGCGGGAATGTCGCCGGTTGACAAGCAAAGCAAAAATGATATATATTGGAAAATACCGCGGGATGTTAGAGGAGCTGATCAGTTTAATCAGCATTGTGTCATCTCCTCTAGTAGTGGCTTGGGTGAAACGGACATTTACAAACATGTAGAAGTTACGCACTGTAGCTTTAATATTTTTTTGCAGCTTCCTTGCCAGTGAATCTGACCTCATAGTATTTTCATTTCTTTTAATATAACGAAGTGCATATTTAAATCGAGCATTAGTGCATTTTTTATTTTCAAACAAGGGGCCATGCCTGCTTTTGCCTGACTCAGCCCATTTTTTAAAAGCATTTCGGGCCTCTGCATGGAGCTTTTCTACATGATCCTTCCAACCTGGCTTAGCATTGCACACTTTTGTCTTATATTTATATAGAGGCCTGCTCGAGATATCGAGAGACTCCACAATAGCTTCATACAGGGAGCATAATTCCTTACAGTGTTGTACGTTCTTACAGTTCACATCCCGACACAATAAGGCATCTTTTGGGACCTTAATATTACCCAGCAATGCATCAGAATGATTGACATTTATTAAGATCTTTCTTAGACAATTTTGACCAATCTATTTTCCCTACATCAATGCCATTATCCACAGGCAACAACACTGGTAAATTGCCTGTGTTCAACACCATGAGAAAGGGTATATGGTCC
>JAJHUR010095117.1:0-15936 GCA_027495735.1 Lutjanus campechanus | reverse complement strand
TATATTAATGTTAATAAATCAAACAAAAAAGATTAATAAAGGCAGGACAAGGACAAAGTTGCATCAATATATGTGTTTATAATGTTATTATGAACAATTATAAGATGCTCATGAGGATTTTATTAATGTTCTTAAGCATCAACAACCAAGTTAACAAGTTTCTTATAAGTTATTATAAATCTGTTATAGTCTGTTATTAACATAATATAATGAGACTATTAATACATTATATAGTCTTATAAAGGCATACTAATGTTAATAAGCATCTTATACACACTTATAAGGGCCTTATTACCTATTAATAAATGCTTATTACAAGGACCTTAATATAAAGCGTTACCAACGTCTTCTGTTGTTGGAAATGTAGTGCAGATTTTACTAATCAATCTGCACTACATGGTAACATCAGTTGGATGATAAATTACAAATTTACCAATTATACTTTTGATTAATGCACATTTTATTTGACATACCAAAAATTAGATGTTTAACCATATCTAATGTGAGAATTTGTTATTTTTCTTGTTTTCTTATCATTTGCTCTGTTGGTATGTTGGGTGGACCAGATCAACAATTTTAAATCCTAGAAAATAGGTTTGGGCTGATGGACAGTACCATCCTCCATTGCAATGGCTGACAGTCATTGAAAGGGCTCATACTGAGCCCTCTACCAGCATAGCACTGTGATTTAAAAGCCCTGTAGTTTAGGTTGCTGTAAGGCAGGAGTTGTGGGTGAAGATCTGTTGTTGACATGTGGGAGAGAAAATAAAAGGAAGATGGGGCGCCCCTATAACTCAGTTGGTAGGGTGTGCACCCCATGTACTGAGTCTGTCAGTCCTCTGCAGTGGCCACAGGTTCGACTCCCACCTGCAGCTCGCTTGCTGCGTGTCATCCCCTCTCCCTCTGCCCCTTTTCCTGTCATATCTTCAGCTGTCCTATCAGAGTAAAGGCAAAAAGCCCAAAAAATAGTCTTTTAAGGTCAAGGTCAATTTTATTTATATAGCACATTTAAAACAACCGAGGTTTACCAAAGTGCTGTACAATCTAGAGAGCATCAAAGAATTAAAATACAACTATAGAAAAAAAGGAAGATGTTGCTGCTGGTCATGACTCCATATTAATTTATTGTTCTTTTATTAAACCAATTAGTTGAACCCAAGCAGTTTGGTGATGTTGGTAGCAGTGGTGTTTCTTTTCAGTATAGCCCCCCTCCCGTGCCAAATAACAATGTCATATTGTGATGCTTTTTTTTCTACCTTCTGTCCGAAATGACTTACCCAAAATAAATGGAGGATATTTTCACAACTACAAGGGCTATATGTATAATATTCATCTCAAAATAACGGTAATACATGTGAGAAGTGTCAGAATCAAGATATGTGTTACTGTGTCAGAGTAAATTCACCTGGAACACAGAAGAAAATGTGAATTTTTATCTTCTTTTTATTTTAAATTCTTTCGAGTGAAAAACACTTTTGAATCATAGGATAGTAGCCCGATTCATCTAGGAATTAGTAAAGTGATATCTGATGAGTAACTGTGCAAAAGAGAACCTGAACAGTTACAGATGTTTTAACACAGACCTATCCACGCGAAATTGCACCAAATGTGCCATTTGGGCATCAGTCACACAAACGTTTGGCACTGTGTTGTTAGTATGTTAGCACCGCTATCTGATTCAAACATTCAGAGAACCTCCTCTGCTGTATATTTCTCCCGTTTTCTACTGACTGATTAAAACTCTCCTTTTCGGCCTGAGAGCAGCATAGATGCTGCGTCCTGTGCACATGTGGGGCAGAGTCCAGGGGACTATGTCGGCAACCCATTGGTCAATTTTTATGATCGACACCTCTATAAACCAATCAGAGTCAGGAGACTCGATCACTACCACCCAGATTTACCTTAGCAACACCAATGACGAAAAAGAAGGACGCGTGAAGCCGAAAAAGGGATCCTCTTTATGAAAACAACCAGAATATTGCGATTCATTTCAAACTACTGAAGAGTCATAGGAGTAGACATAACCAGTGATTTTTCAAGCTGAAATATAACTTTAGGACACAAGACAGCTAAAGTAAGACATATTTTATGATTCTATGAAGGTTTTTTTGCGACTATTTGGCATCTAACTCTGAGTTTTTGTCGCACGGTGACGAGTGAGACCTCTTCATAATCAGATCAGAATCAGAATCAGAAATACTTTATTTATCCCCGAGGGGAAATTGTTGATGTTACAGGTGCTCCTTACAAGATCAAGAAAGATATAGTGCAAATAGAAGTGAAATATATAAAACAAAAAAACAAACAAACAAACAAACAAAAAAAAATATATATATATAAAAATATAAAATAAAAATAAAAAAATCAGTAGGATCTCTGTTTTCATACAACACCCTACTTGTGCTGTTTGCCTGAATTAGCGAGAATAGTAAAAGCACTCAATGGGGGTGGGCTGTTTTCGCGTTTTATATCCCCATATTATTGCTTGTGGTTTAAATTGTGTTGTTTAGGTGGCAATGTTTGATAGAGGCATTGCAGTGGACGTGGACCCATTTCTGTGCTTGTTGTGACTGAGAAAACGCGGCTGCTTCTTCAAAGTCTTACCGCTCCGTGGGCACACTGAAACCTGACACACCACTTGTCCGGTTACGTCTTGGCTCATTTTTATACTAACAGTGATTGGATGTTGGGCTGAGGGGAGGTGTGTGTGTGCGCTGACCAGCTTGTGAATACACACACAGCGGAGGGACAGGGAGATGAGAGGAAGCTGATACTACATTGTCTTCGTGTCCCCTTTTCGGTGGATTTTTCCGCTACTGCAGATAATTTTGTCAACTTGTAATGTATTAATTTTGTGAGTATATTAAAAATGTGCTTTCTCAACTTCTAAAATTTTGATTTGAGGGGGCAAGACATTTATTTGGGGGGGCGCTGCCCCCTCTTGCCCCTGCGTAGAGCCGGCCTCGAAACACAGCAGCCAAATTAACCCTATAAACTTCATTTTGAATAGCCAAGGTATATTTGATTTAAAAGTATTGTAGTCTGATGAATCTGAGAAGAAGAGAAGAGTTGTTATCATGGATATTTTTAGGTAGTAGTTTACATTTCTCTGCAGCAGTGAGTTACTGCTACTGAAATACATTAATGCACATCAAGAAAAATGTAAATCAATAGTCATACCATTTCCTTTTCCGTGTTATTTTTTGCCTGCACCATGTACATCGGTCCCTGCCTGCAGATAAGACTGACTCTCCAATGTATGTGACATTCAGCCTCATTTGCATTCACTTATGGCCATTCAGCATATTTTTGACCCAACATATGTAATCAAAAGCTTGCATGTGCCAACTAGGTAGCTGTTCTAAGCTAACAAAATTGAGTAATCATTGAAAATCAAGTGCCGACCTCACACATTAGATTGCGGCCATAAAAGTCTGTGTTTGTGTGTCAAGGTCTCTGTGGTACACTGACAATGTTGCTGATTCAGTTCTTGCATGATGAGCCCTTTGAGGTTTTCACTTCTGTCCTGTCAGTTTGGCCACAATGGTAGGGAAAAATCTTAATTATTCCAGCCAGGTGTAAGCCAGGAGGGGATCAAAAATGGGATCACTTCTGCACACTCACGGAAGTGATTACATTTTTTTGGTGTACATTCATAACTGTATGCTGAAGGTCCTCTGTGATTCAGATTTTTTTAAAAACATTGAAAAAATGTTTTTTTTTAAATGCCTTTATGTTTTTAATTGGCCAGAGGCATGATGTTTTTAGGTCATCCCATTCTTGTGAACATGATATCTGAAGAATGGCTTGAGGGAATTTCTTCAAAGCAAAATAATTGCTGCCCATCAGGAGAGACACCTTGTGCTTCTTTTGAAAGAGTGGAAAGCAATATACAAGCAAGCAGAAAAGTGATGAAACAGCCACACACCGTGCTATGTTGTCAACATGACACACATGACAGTGAGCTCCTGTACTCATACATGGGGCTCCCTTGGACTTTGTACTACTTTGAAAAAATGTCTTTTTTTAAAATGCCTTTATTTTACAATGTTTTTTTTAAAAATTCTGAATCACAGAGGACCTTCAGCATACAGTTATGAATGCCTGCCTTTCTTTTAACTGGTTGCTCAGGCAGATTAGGTTGTTATCATTTTCAGATGACAGATCTGGCATCTTCCTCTGCAAATTGTGGTTTGCTAAAGAAAACGGCCTGTTTAGGTTCAGGTACTTTCGTGCAATATGGGCCAGCTTACTATGAGCATCTGTGTGTGCCGACCACTACTGTAGTGGACATGCATCTGTACTGACACTGGGCTCTGCCCTATACCTGTCCAGAGTTTTCATTAGACATTAGACTTTGATTCTGACCTCATTAGTAGAGGGACTATCTTCTTTTTTGGTGGCTCCATTTCCTCTTTGGAGGGCTGTGATGCAAGTTCTGTGTCCTTCAGCTTCCACAACTTTTGCCAAACCTCAATCCTCTCTGCTTTCAACAGGTCCTTGAATTTGTGGTTTAGAGCTGTCTATGTGTCTATGTCTATGAGCTGCCATGATAGCTTTGTGTTCTCCTTTTATCTGTTAAGGTCCTCTGTGAATGCTGCCTTGAAACGCACTGTATACCGTATGCAGAGTCAACTGAGACCTCCATCATACACAAGAGGTGGCAGAGAGCATTCAGGACCACAAAGCAGGACACCACCCAGTAGTTCAGTGACATACCTACAAACAGACCAACAGAATTAATGGCTACACTTTTTGGTCAGAAAACACCCATTTAGGGCACAGGCTTTAGCTGTACAGCAATGCACATGGGTACACCCTGGATAAGTGATTCTGTTTGTTGCTGGTGACAGGCTTGCTGAACTTTCAGCACTACTGTGTTTGCAGGATAGTGTTTGAAATATCCATCTAATTTATTTTACTTGGCTTAAGCACTGTCAAACCCACTGTCACAGAAGGACACTGATCACCCTCTGTATAATTAGTGCTGTCAGGCGATTAAAAAATTGGAGAGATTAATTAATTATGATCTGTAATTAATTAATCTAATTAATCTCTTTTTTAATCTCACCTAAAAATTGCTGAGAAAAGCCCTCAATTTGAGGTATTTTCATTTAAATACATTACATTATTGTGGTAGAGGACAAAAGATTGATATATAACAAAAGAAAAGTGGCTTTATAAAGTCATGTATTGTTTTTAACAGACTTGAACAGATGCAGTAGCCATTTAGCCACGTTAGCAGTGGCTGGACTCGCGACTAGGTGCTTTGCGTCGATGTGGTGGCTAAACTTGAGCTGCTTCGGTGGTGAGCAAACTCCTTACAAAGAAGGCATATCACTCTACCTTCATCAATGGTGCTGGCGGGCGTATTTGAAATGTAAATTTCTAAGGGTGTGTATCTCTGACTGAGACCGGTTGGATACGTTTCTTGATACATGTTCAACGATACGATATATCTTAGAATTTTTTTAAATGACCAACAATTCGGTTCAATACTATTCAGCTCTGTCACGATACAATTCAATATGATGCAATACAAGAAAATGCAATGTGTGAATCTTTACGTTTTGATTCTATTAATGCTACATTTGTAGAGTGATATTAGTTACAAAAGACATACAGATATTTTTACTAAATATAGAAACAGTAGAGACAGAGAGAAGGAGACATTACAGTGGTGTTAACATCTTATGAATCTCATGTGTAAATGAGATATTGAAGCCTAAATGAGAATCTGAACAAACTTCAAACTGTTTTAAAATATTAGTATATTTGCAGTAAGATGATGTGCTGCTCTGCTTCATATGAAGAGTGATGCTCCGTGTTACCTCAGTCACATGACGTCTCTGTGGCTCAGACTCTCTGTTCTCTGCTGTCAGACACGTTTAAATGATTTGCAGCAGAGTTTCTAATCTTTCTTATAAAACACAAACTTATTCTACACCTGCGCGTTCTGAAAGTTTGGTGGTGCGACGCGGTACAATGTTTCTGTCGCTGTTTTCAGCAAGGGTCTGTTTTGAGCAGATGAAGACGAGACACGGGAGAGAGAGGAGGAGCGCTTGTTTTGCGTGACGCCGCAGCACGCGTTCAGCGAGAGCGGTGCAGGCAGAGGCAGGAGGAGAAAGAAGACGGAGGAAAACGGCACTTCATTGATGCCAAATGTTAAACATATATGCGTCCTTATGAGATGTATTGATACGCTAGAGCTGAATCGATTTTTGTCTGAATCACGTTCAGCTTTTTACCGATACAAGAACAGTAAAGTTAGAGATTAAAAAATAGATTAACGCGATTAAAAAGCATAACGCGTTAACCATGACTGTAATTAATTAATCGCAATTAACGCGATAATATGACACCCCTATGTATAATGTGCACTATACAGGGCATATGCTGGAATGGTACAAAAAACTACATCAAAATCTCACTATACAACCTTGTTGTATAATGATAAATATATGTCTTGTATTTTGTTGCATCAGGCAGTATTATGCATTGCAGTAGATGCTTCACCATCTGTTGACTCAGATATGTCACCTTCCTCCATTTGAACTGGACACACCTTTGTGGGGATCTGACCTCTACCACGTATATATAAATGTACCAGGTGTATGTAAATACAATAATGACAGCTGACAGTCTAGCTGACTTAAACAGAAAGAGATACACGCGGGTGTGTGTGTGTGTGGGTGTGTGCATAATGCATGCCATTACATTCCTATTGAATCTTGAGGCCTCTCTAAATCAGTGCTTCCTCATACACTTACATGTCAGACAGTAAGGCAGACATGTGCACACAGTTTAGCAGCCTGGTCTCAGTGTCTCTGCCGTGGCTCTAGATTGAGGGTAATCTGCACTTGTCTGGTCTGATCTGTCCAAGCCAAAGGGGACAAAGATTAGGCGTTCATTAACCTCTCTGTTAATCCTCCTCACCAGGGACTATTTGCATAATGCCTGGCTTGATGTAAGCATTCACATCAGGGAATGACAGAAAGAAATAGAAATGAGGGCTTAAAGTCACTAAAAGAAAGAAGACAATGACAAATTTTACTGAGCATCTTGCATTCATTTTGTATGAAAGATGAAAACAAAATGAATGAAAAGATATTAGTCGATAAACATTATGCTAAGAAAACCTCAGTTATTTATTTATTTATTTATTTATTTATTTATTTATTTATATTTTGAGAAAGACTGTTGGAAGAAGCTTCTAAATCAATGATTTACCAACAGGACCATAGCCAGGATTTTATAAATACCGAGGTGAAGAGGCCAATTGCCCTGAGAGCACCCCATCCCTTCCCTAAATGTAATTTTATTATTTGGATATTTTATATCTTACAACCCCAATTCCAAAAAGGTTTATCTATATCTAGTGAAATACTTAATCATCCCTTTTAGTATGAAGCCACACTGTGGCACATGCAGAATGTGTCTTGGCATTGTCTCACTGAAATTAGCACTGAAAAGGCTTCTCGATGGCAGCATATGTTGCTTCAAAACCTGTATGTACCTTTCAGCATTAATGAGGCCTTCACAGATGTGCTACCCATGATGCCATGGCCACTAACACACCCCCATACCATTACAGCTGCTGGCTTTTAAAATTAGCGCTGGTAACAATCTGCATGGTCCTTTTCCTCTTAAGACTGGAGGTCAACATATACAATATAACCAGGTTTTTTTTTTTTTTCTCATTTATTTATTTTTGTGTATTTATTAATATTAATATTTTGTTGTTGTTTTAATTGTGGTTGTTGTTTTGACGATGTTTTGGGGGGTGTCCCCCTTTTTTTTTTTTTTTTTTTTTTTTTTTTTTTTTTTTTTTTTTTTTTTTTTTTTTTTTTTTCGTTTCCCTTTGTTTTGTTTTTGTTTTGCTTATGCTTAATGGCATATACACAGATATGTTGTTATGTATGTTCACGATTTTCAAAAATCACAAAATAAAAAGTAGTAAAAAAAAAGACTGGAGGTCGCAACATCCATCATTTCTGAAAACAATCTGTCCATCTCAAATGAGCTGGGGCCCAGAGAATTCTTCAGTGTTTCTGGTATTTTTGATATATAGCAAAGTAGAGTTGCACTCATAGATGCAACAACAAACTGTGTTTACTGACAATGGTTTCCAGTGTTCCCAAACTTGTGTAGTATCCCTTATAGACCCTTTTACAGTTTGTACACAATGAGCAAGACACGCACACACTTTGCCAACAGCAAATATGGATAGTATGGACTAGTATGGCAAGTATGGGTGCTGTAAACATGAACAGTTTTGATCATGTCCTCAGTCCAGTCAGCATATTTAATAACTTGCTACCTATAGATGCTGCTGATTGTCTGTTGTAATCCTGTACAACTGGAGTTGACCAGCGGAATATTGATTCTGACAACTATACACACAACAAGCAGACATTTTGGTGATTTTGGTCCTTGCTATGCAACTTGATAGCTCTGCTGGATGATTGGGGGTGATCGGTACTTCCGTTACTGAAATGTGCAAGCAGCTTTTTGATGACGCTGGCTGTAAAAGGGTCTATACCAGGCGCGGTGCTAGGATTTCAGTTTTGGGTGGGCCACAGTGACTTTGGGTGGGCCTTTTAATTACAGAAGTTAACACGCAACTGGTAATATTACTTTAACAAAAATGACTGGTATAATGCTGTGGAGAGCAACTAGCCCTTCTAGTTGGTTATGACACTTTTTAAAGTTTCAGTGGCGATAGAGCTTATTATTTCACCGCAGCAGTTTGTATTTATTTCAAGTGACACAGGATATCTCCTTTATCTATATTTTCGCTATGGATCAAGTAGATTTAATGCATCAATTCCTTAAGAAAACTGACATTTTAATTCCTTGTAATGCATTTCCATTTGATCTGGCTGGATTACTATAAACTGATTGCAGGGAGAAACGGGCAATCAGAACAGTGGGTGAGCTACAATCACTTTTAACAGGAGAGAGAGCGAGGTGCGCTGCGGTGTTCATTCATAAACTTAACTGTCTGCAGTGAAGGTGATCTGAAGACAATCAAGTCAGGCGGGCACATTTCTACATTTTCTAGAATTTCTGGTTTAAATGAGAAATGCATATATAGATATAAAATAAGACAATGATACACTTTTCTCAGTACACTGCCTGGACCGCCACAGTGTGACGTGCGTGCGCGAGCATCTGGGGCGGCAAATAATGGCCCGTTGTGATTGGTCCAGACCTCACATGTGATAATAGCCGATTAAGAGCTGTCTTTTTTCAAATGGAAACATTTTTGTCTTTAGGGTGTATTAAAATGCTGATTTTAATAATTAAAAGTTAAGAAAATATATAAATATATATTTATAAAATATATGTTCTCCCAGTCATTTAGGGGTGGGCAAAATGTTCAAGTGGGTGGGCCCAGGCCCGTCAGGCCCACCCGTAACGCTGCGCCTGGTCTACACCACGGGCCTTAAACATTTTTCAGGCCAGGGACATTTTTCAGGCCCAACCCCTTAGCTGTTGGAAAAATGGAACAGGGACTCCCAGCTACATATATATCATATTGAATATTTTCTGGTCTTCTTTCATTTCACATCAGTTTTGATCAGCAAGTCATGTGCAAATGATTATTGTGCAGATTGTACACAATTGTACTGATTCTTTTGCAAAAATGTGCCAAAACACATCTAATTTTCTTGAATGGATGAGAAAATCAAATCAAAGTTTGTTGTAAACAACAAACTTGTTCAGAGATTTGACCTTAATGGGTTTTTTTTTAACTAATTCTAATTCAAGAAGCCAAAGCTAATGAGAAAAAATATTTTGTTGTCTAAAAGGTTTCAATATAAAGTCTATACTTGCATAATCAAATTATATACATACAAACATACAAACACACATGCAGCTATGGTAAGACATTGTTCCATTTGTAGTTTGTGGCAAGTAATATTCAACAAACTGGGCTGGGGTTTTGGAAAACTTTGTTTTTTTCTACACAAGTCTAGCATATTGTTTGATATCTGTACAGAATCTCCAAATATACACAGCCCAAACCAAGATATGGCTGAGAATACCCAAATTTTCCTACATGAATGTTTTTTTATGAAACAAAAAATTAAGTAATTGTTGTAAGTGAGTCTATTTAAAACGGAATCTCACAACAGACTGGTAGATATCACAGATGCCTGATGGTAGATTAGAAATATTATATTTTTTGTGAATTTATTATCATTCAGGCTGGTATGTGAAATAATCCTTCCCAGTGTATTTTCCTCCAGTGATTTTATCTGACATTGCAAACTGAACACACCTGTTATTGCTGATTTTGCTGCTGCAGTATGAGAGCTTCCTCCACTCTCAGAATGAGATAATTGAGTGTTTACTTTAAAATATTTTCTCCAGTGAGACAGAGGCAGTGAGCTGGCTCATAACGATGGGAAATTCAAATAGCGGTGGCAGTGTAGGGCCTCTTATTCAGGATGTCACGAACTTCACCCTCCATTACAAATCATTATATCCCCCCAC
Source organism: Lutjanus campechanus (assembly GCA_027495735.1). Classification (NCBI taxonomy): domain Eukaryota; kingdom Metazoa; phylum Chordata; class Actinopteri; order Lutjaniformes; family Lutjanidae; genus Lutjanus; species Lutjanus campechanus. The sequence goes on along the minus strand of JAJHUR010095117.1, from coordinate 5,433 downwards.
ACATAGACCTGGCACACAGATCTCAGATGATCTCCGTCTTCACACACCCACACACAATCATTTTCTGTGAGTGACAGAGCAACATCAGTCTAACAATGGCTGCTGGTCATGTTTCCTGCCCTCCTCTTGCACCACTGCAGCTCCATGGAAAGACAATACCCCTTCTGGCTGATAGAGATGTGTGAGGTGACACTCTACTGAGAAAGCTTCCTCAGTCAGTCCACTAATCAAGAGAAGCCACAAAGTGGAGGCAGGAGCGCAGTGTCAAATTACGTCCTAACACAGGTGCAGGAGCTACTTTTACAGTACTACATGACATTTAATGGAAATAAAGTAGCATTATATTATGACAATAGGCCTTGTTTGCTCACATGTGCATAGACATGCTATTTCTTGGTGCAAAAAAATAAGTATACTCAGAATTACTGTTTGGATTCATAACACATTCACCGGCCCATTTTCTTTTAACCACCATGCATATGTTCGTGAATGAGAATCGTTCTAAATTGGCAGGCATGTTGCCGCTATTTGGAATCACCATGCTGCCATTTGTCCATTTCTGTAAAAGAGAGGCATTGTCCTTAAATTGTAGGAAGCCAAAAAAAAAGCATTTTTTCTCTGAATGACAATGGTTTGTATTTGTATGGTTTAAAAAAAGAAAACAAAAGAACAAAGCTTGGGCTGCAAAAATTGAGGCGGTGAATGGTGTATCCTCTGTGGACTGCAACTTAGGCAAAAAACAAATGGTTTGATATTAAAGTTAATATGAAAAAACAGATGAGAAAAAGAAGTTAAACTGGTGGAGAACAAGGACCAACTGATCTATCAGCCCAGGATGAGTGCCTCACAGCAGTTATTCGACAAACAGCCATAACTCGTATGCATGGTCTGCATGGTCTGTATGGTCTGAGGCAATTCTATATTTGTTCACATTGATGAGTCCCATTGTGTGTAAAATATTTGTATTGTGCTATTGAGTTTTCTTAAAACTAAAGTTAACAAGAAGAAGTAACTCAGTAGAGTGCAGAGCACCACAATTGCCAGACTTTATTAAAATGTAGTAGGTGTATTTTTTTTGGCAAAATTTAAGTTGTCACTATATACACGTGATTCCAGTGAACAATTTCCAGGTAGAAACATGCTGTCATCAGTTAGAGAATATTTTTACAGAGGACAGAGGACTGATGGACAGCTGAACATTGTGATGTCACAGTAAAGTTGACCTTTGACCTTTTGCATATAAAATGACATTACCTCATCATTTTATCCTGTTAGATATTTGTGTGAAATTTTATCATAATTATCCCCACCAGGCATAGGCTTGGAGGGGATCATGTAATTGCTTCCATATTTGTGTGGATGCGTGTGTGTGTGTGTGTGTGTGTGTGTGTGTGTGTGAGCATGCATGTGTGCTTAATTACTGAACCTACAGCTTGTCCGCATCTAATCTCAAGTACTACTGGGCCAATCAGCCAGATTTTTTTGTGCACATTTATAAATTCCTGAAGAAGGGTTTTGTTTTCATGACTTTCATGCCTTTATGTTTTTATGGCTTATATTTATATTTGCAAGTTATCCAACCTTGTGAACATGATATTTCAAGAACACATTGACAGATTTTTTTTTTCCAGATGGTAAATGGTAAATAGACTGTATTTATATAGCGCTTTTCTAGTCAGAGACTACTCAAAGCACTTTGACAACTACAAGTCACATTCACCCCATTCACACACACATGACACAGGTGGCTTCTTCTACAAAGACCCAACCTGTGCATCAGAAATCATTCACACACATTCATACACCGGTGGCGCAGCCAGCGGGGGCAATGTGGGGTTCAGTGTCTTGCCCAAGGACACTTCAACACATAAACCAGAGGAGCCGGGAATCGAACCACCAACCTCTACCACTGACCCACAGTTTGTGTCAAACTTGACACAAATGTTCACTTGGACTAAAAGATTAACTGAATAAATTTTGGTGGTCAGAGGTCAAAGACCAAGGTCACAGCGAGTTCACTAAATACATTTTTAGATTGTATACACTAATTATGACAAAATTACATACAAATGTCTAATAGGACAAAATGATGAGGTGATGACATTTTATATCCACAATGTCAAAGGTCACCTTCACTGTGATATTATAATGTTCATCTCTCTATCAGACAGCATGTGTCTCACTGGAAATTATTCTTATATTTTTTACAGTTGCTTGCAATCCCCTGTGGATGGCTTGTTAATAGTCTGGCATTTCAAAATTGTTGTCATTATTTTTTTTGTGACAGCCCAAGTCACCACAGTTTAAAGATCTATGATTAAAAGATGAATAAGTTTAAAAAATTATGTAATTAAATTTATGTAATTATGTCATGATATCAATATTTGACCATTGCTTGTCATGTGCATTTGAATTTCCAGAATGTATTACTTTTTTACGACTAGGAGTTGATTAAGGTTGATTCTGGAACATTTCTTAAATGTGCAGTTTTAAAAATCGGTCCGTAATTCAATTACAGGCCCATCACAATAATAACTTTTGATGTATGATATATTGTCCCAAAATAATTGGGATCAATGATCTTATTGCCATTTTATGCCACTGATGTAATGATAATATAATACTCTAATAATGCTAATAATGCTTTCAAATAACAGTGAATATTTAATTCTGAAGAATATTCACAGGAATTGGAATGTAAAAAATGAAAATATCATAAATAAATAAAACATGGCTTAAATAAAAAACAAAAAAAATAAAATAAATACTCAGACTCTGTTAGCAAAGATGCTCATAATTAAACATTTGGCAGAGGGAAAGTGATCACAAGTTAGTTGTATAGCCTTTTTGTTGCTACTGTGTAGTCGACATATTGACTTACTCACCATTCACCAATAAAGTATTTCGTATTCATCTTAGATCCAGTGACATGTAATAATTGGTAAGACTCCTTAACTGAACTCATAACAAACTATGGACTGATGTCACTGTTGAAGAATGGAGAATAGCATTGCGTTGTATATTTTGTGTTGAGGAAGCCTGTAACCTTCACAGCATTTTTATCAATGAGTAGTGTAGTTGTATGATTTGTTAGGGCAGTGACTCATTTCGGGCCCTTGTATCCACAGTTTCATTATTCGGTCCCTACCCAAAGCTCATGACCACATGTGAGGGTTGGAAATGGAGATTGACTGGTAAATGCTGCACCCAGCCTCTTGTCAATCTTGTGCTCCATTTCCTTTCACTGGTGAACAACTCTGAGATACATGAACTCCTTTGCTTGGGTCAGCATCTCACTCCCCACCTAAGTGACTGAAAAGAGTTGCCTGCCTGAGGTAGGGTGACAAGCTCAGACATCTGGAGGGAGCTTGGAGTAGAACTGCTGCTCCTTTGCACCAAAAGGAGCCAGTTGTGGTGGCTCTGGCATGTGTTTAGGAAGCCTCCTGGATGCCTCTCTCTGGAGGTTTCCAGGCATGTCCCAGTGGGAGGAGACTCCAGGGTAGACCCAGAACCCGCTTGAGGGATTAAGAAGAAGAAGACATTCTTTTCACACTGTACATCTACAGGCCTGAAATACACACATGCATGCAACAGGACCTAGAGAGGTGTCAGAGTGAGGTGGCTGCATACATACATAGCGTATTTTTTGGGCTATAAGGCGCACCGGATTATAAGACACAATATCATTAACGTGTCAAAAATGTGTCAATTTTCATACATAAGGCACACTGGATTATAAGGCGCAATAAGCGAAACAAAACGTGTGTCAGATAAGTCGAATTTTATTCAACACAATAACTCTTCAACACAATAACTCTCAACATTGTTCAGTTGTAACGCATGAAATAGCCTACAAAACAATACCTACACTCACTTTTTTTCCAGTTTGCAATAAGCGAAACAAAACGTGTGTCAGATAAGTCGAACTCTTCAACTCATTCACAATAACTCTCAACATTGTTCAGTTGTAACACATGAAATAGCCTACAAAACAATACACTCACTTTTTTCAGTTCATTCCTCTTCCACAAATCCATCAAAGTCTTCATCTTCAGTGTCTGAGTTGAACAGTTGGGTGATTTCGGCATCAAGCATGTCCGGATCCCTCTCGTCATTATCCAAGTCAGTCTCATTGCTGTTACCGGGCTGTTCAGTGATAATTCCGGCCTTTGTGAAAGCTCAGACGACACTTGAGACTGATACCTTAGCCCAGGCATCCACGATCCATTGGCAGATAGTGGCGTAATCCGCCCGGCGTTGCCTCCCTGTCTTGGTGAATGTGTGTTCGCCTTCTGTCATCCAAAGCTCCCACGCAGCTCGTAGTTTAACTTTGAACGACCTGTTGACACCAATATCTAGTGGTTGGAGTTCTTTGGTTAATCCACCCGGAATGATGGCAAGCACCGAATTAGTTTACTTCACTTGGGTTTTGACAGCATCGGTGAGATGGGCGCGCATGGAGTCCCAGATGAATAGGGACGGAGATTTGTGGAAAAAGCCACCCGGTCTCTTGACGTAAACTTCTCTCAGCCACTCACTCATCCTCTCCTCGTCCATCCAGCCCTTTGGGTTAGCCTTGATGATGACGCCGGGGGGAAACTTTTCTTTTGGCAAAGTCTTCCTCTTGAAAATGACCATGGGTGGTAGTTTCTGGCCATTAGCCTGGCAACCGAGAACTACAGTGAAGGATGACTTCTCGTTCCCTGTGGTGCGTACAGGCACCGTACTGGTCCCCGTTTTCTCGACAGTGCAGTTCACGGGGATGTCAAAGGTGAGGGGGACCTCATCCATGTTGGTGATGTGTTCTGGCCGGTCTCAGATATTGTGAGTTCAGCTCAGCTCAGCTAAGGCAGAATGGACATTCTAATGTGAAAGCCCTATGTTCAGGCATCATGCTATGTGGATTAGAGACTAAGGTTAAAATAATTATGATTCAGGCAGTTTTGCGGAGAGACAAATATTCTTTATCAACACTTTTCCCTGTTATCCCTCCTCTCTTTTCCCTGTTTATTTGGCTTAGCTATCAGTCAATATGCAGAGTCTCTTGTGCCAGAAATTGTGAGTTCAAGCCTCAACTGATGTAAAATGCAAATTAGAATGCCACCTTTTTTTCATCTTCCTACACTCTGCTTGTTGCTCAGAATGACCTAATTTTGGCTAAAATTGCCCGGCCTCGACCATTGCTGTGCAGCAGCTATAATTTAACTCAGTTATTATTAGGGCCCGAGCACCGTCCGGTGCGAGGACCCTATTGGAATCGCTAGAATTATTATTCTTTTTCTTATTTGTTATTATTACGACAAAAGTAAATCGCTTATTTGGGGGCTTTAACATACTCAAAAAGTCTCCAATTTTGCTGTGTGTGTCAGGCCCCGTGTAAATTTACGTGTGATGTGGCTTTCGTCAAGGGGAGGGGCAAAATGGCTAGGCCAC
>JAJHUR010095116.1:4602-15992 GCA_027495735.1 Lutjanus campechanus | reverse complement strand
GTTCACAACCCCTGTAGGATGGAAAACTTTATAGTTAAGTTCCAAGTTACACTGTAGTTTGTTGGAGTTTGAATGTATTCCATAAGTCTGTAATGTGTATATATTAAAACTTCAATACAGGTGTAATATGATGGTCAGTATGCTCAGTGACAGATGAAAAGAGGGACGATTGTTTGACATTCAAAATATTTGGAGTGCAGCATGCCTGAAACCTTTTTCTTAATCAAATTAGTTCTTTATTAGGCAAATCAGTTTGTTATTAGCCTACATTTTTCTCTTCACGTGCTATTTCATATGGCAAACATGTAAAAATGTCATGTCCAATTTGTCACGTTATTCTTCGGCTGTGAAAGAACCTAATTTCCCTAGAGTGTACAACAAATAACCTGTGATTCAGAGCTTGTTCTCATTTCATAAAATGTTTGCTGTACGCTATTTATTCATTGCTATCTGCTGTCTGCCATTCTTCAAACGCATGAAGTGTCAGAAAGTGTCAGATGCTGTGCTGCGTGTTGGGTAAAACATGCATAAAATCATGGTTCCATTCATGTATTTCATGGTTGGGGTGGAGAAATATCCAGTGATCTGATAAAAAAGGCTATATGTACAAACGGTTTCTGTTCTTTGAGGAAGGACAGAAAAGTGTCACTAATCTACTGTTACAGAGAACAAAACACACTTGAGTTCATCTTAAAGGGGCACTCCATGTTTTTAGTATTGCACATACATAAATTTGGGGGACTTGAGAGAGACAGATTTAAAAAAGAATGGTCAAAGCAACTGACCTGTCCTAAGTCTCACCCCTTTTCACTTTGTGCTCCAGTGACAGTTGAGCAAGCTTGGTAGGCAGAACCTCTGTCAACCCCTTTCTGGGGCGTCCCTATACCTCATTTGGTAGAGCGTGCACCCCAGGTACTGAGACTGTTAGTCCTCTGCAGTGGACATTGGTTCGACTCCCACCTGTGGCCCATTTGCTGCGTGTCATCCCCTCTCTTTCTACACCCTTTCCTGTCATATCTTCAGCTATCCCTATCAAAATAAAAGCCCCCCAAAAATCTTCAAAACTTTCTCCTTTCCTTTTTTTCTGTACTTATTATGCTAGCTGATGTTGGAAAAACACTAGCTAACTGGCTAGCTAATTTGCATTTCACAAAACTTTTTCCAAACATTAGCTAACTTAAGATGTGAGTATGTCACTTTTACTAGTCCTGCAGCAACATCTTTTAACCATCTAAAGTTTAGTCCTTTTCAACATAAACAAGCCTAGCACATACCATATCTAAGTTTAGGAAACAAGAAAAGAGAAAGGTGACCAAGGCTGCTCCACTATTTTTGGAGCACAGAGCAAAAAGGGATGGGACTTAGGAAGGGCCAGGTGGTGGACTTTTAGTCCCTTATGTGTGTCAAGCTCCACCTCCAGTTTATAATGCAGGTTATATGTCCAACATTTTAAGTCTCAAACATAGTTCAAGAAAACCCTGAGGACAGCATCAGGGTTATTTTGTCAGACCTCCAGAGTCAAGAATTTATGCAACTTTTTTGACAGGCTGAGAAGTCCTCATGATGAGTAAGCTGACCTTTATAGGTGAAGTGCCACTTTAAGACAATTTTAGAGACACTAAAAGAAAAAGATAATTTGAGGTTCACTACCACTGCACTGCAGAATTGAAAAGTGAATATAAAAAGTATACAATTTGTTGGAGATTTAATGGATTCCAAAAGTTTGTCAGTTAAGATGCATCCAGGCGTTGATAATGTGTATATCCAAACTTCACGACAGGTATTCTGCCGTGTTTTAGCAAAAATCTGAAAAAGTGGAAAATCTGAAAAGTTAACTGTGAAATCAGTTGTCACATTAGCTGGTTATTTCTATTCAATAACACAGTGACACAACTTCATTGTTAGCCTCTTTTTTACTGCTATCTTTTTAAAGAATTTAAAAAGTTTCTCTCTCTGCCTTTAGCCCGTCATGCTGCTGGTATGTGCTCCTCCACCTCCCGAACAGCCTGGTCTTGACAGATTGATCAGCTTATCATTTCTTCAGCTTCAGTTCCAGCAGAGTCATCAGCTACCACCACCACCAGAGTCTGGACTCCATGGGGGGATTGATCTTACTGTTGCTCAGGGCAGACACCTGAGCAACAGTAAAGCCTCCCTGTAGAGTCTAGACAACAAAGACTTTCTGTCAAGACTAATAATCACATCATCTTCATAAAATAACAGTTATTGTTACCTCGTTTTCTTGTTTGTCCTGATTTGTTAACTGAATTATGACATCACCTGAAATCGTCCTCACCAAGCTTTATTTTGAATTCTAACTGGACATATGTGTTCTGAGTAAGAACATATGTACTTTTCATGCCTAGGAGAGCCAAAACATGATACTGTCATGTTGGACCAGCAGGTCTATTGCACGCTTTGGGGTGATGCCAGGTTGCATGTTTGCATCTGTGCACCTCAATTAATGCAGGTTTTATGTCAAATATTTTAAGTCTCAAGCCTAATTCAAGAAAACCCTGAGGATATCATCAGGGTTATTTTGTCAGACATTAGAAAGCTGCTTCCTGAGTCATGTAAGACATTATACAACTGTTTTGACAGGTTGAGTAGTGCTCAACGTGATGAGTAAGCTGACCTTTATGTGTAAAATCACTGGAGTGCCACTTTAATACAACTTTAATTCTCCTGAAATCATTCCATTTACTACTCAAACCATCAGTAACAGAAGGAGAAGAGCTACAAATTCACCTTTCCACATATTCTTTTGACTCCATGAAAGATGAAAAATATCACTATCTCTTTCAGTCACAGATACATACTTTTTTTTGAATTCACACTCTTATTTGTTCTTCGGTTATTGTGTGGAGAACAACATTTTCAACAATAATTTGCAACAGAAGTAATGTGATTCCATGTTGAGTGTGAAATGCTATTACAGTGCTTTGAGCGAGTGAGCCTGCTGCTCCAGACAGATTAGCACGGAGCAGAAAGTAGGGCCCCACAGCCAGGGAGGGAGAAAGAGCTATCAGACCGAGCTTTCTTTCACTGTCCATGTTCCTTCATTAACCTCTTTACCCGTCTCGTTTCTTTATCTCTGCGATCTGTCGATTTCATCCCCTGCATTTTTCTCTATCTGTTAAACATCTCACCTCCAATCGCGGTTCCGTGTCCTCTCTTTTTTTTATTACTTGCTATTCGTCCTTTTTCAAATCTTATCCTGCAGGTGTTTCTGCCGCCTTTCCTATCAATTGTCCTTTTAATTTTGTATCTCATTTTATTTTATTTTCAAAAGGATTTGGAGAGACACAGAGAGAGCACTTACTGCCTGTAAAAGTTTAAGAAATCACAGAGGAGAACGTTTTACAAAGCTGGTGATGTGAATAATACGAGAGCCTTGTAAGGGTCGTGTTAAATTGTGCTATCATGGCTCAGATCAGAGACGAACCCGCATCACATTCAAGCTTATTCCTATTTTCATCCTCTTTTCAACAGTTATTGTGAGATCAATATTTAATTTTTGGTAAATCCATTGTAGATGAATCAGACCTGACAGGCGGTGTGACACGAGGCTTTACTAAATCACACCAGAATTGTAAATGTATCAGGAGAATCACTCAGGGAGAATAGTTGGTCGGGTGTGTTAGGTTGAGTGGAGTACAGTGTGAACCCAAACAGCCTGTGAGCTCTGCTGCTTAAAGATGAGCCTGAGAGCAAATCCAGCAGGTGCATTAGCTGCTCTGTGACAGGTCAGACTCTTTCTTTCACAGCCCTAGCCATCATCCTTCTACTCCTCACTATGCCTCTCCACACATGTCACCTACCATTTGCCAGTCGAAAAATCAGGATCTTTTTCATTCCTCCTCATATTGCTGTGTGAGTGCAAGACTCTACAGCAGGCCAATTCAATTCCCTTTTTAGAGAAGAGAAACTGATATTGCCAAGGGGTTGGACTTTTCGTATGTCTGACCTTTCAAGTTAAATGTGTAAAACTATGCGCTTTTTTCTCTACTTTATTAGTTTTCACACTTGGAAAAGAAACAAAAACATTATGTACAAAAGTACAAGAAAGTAACAAAAACAAAGCACCTTTGTAACCCTAGATTAGAAGTAGCTTGTTGTTTTAATGAACTGAATGTTGCTTTTAACATCTTTTTTCATTCAGTTTGACTCTCCTAAGTTCACTCAGCTTAAACAGCCTGAGTTAAAACTTTTTAAAATAATAAGTGTCTCTGTTTAACAACAGACACAACCAATGAACTGACCTACAAATGTTAGGATGATCTTCTTAACTTAGAATGTTAGAAGGCTTTTCAAATAAAAGCACAATGGTAGGCTTTTTTCATATCTATAAATGATTAAAGGACTAGACTGAGGTCGTTGATGGACCGGATTTGGCCCACAGGCCACCAGTTGAATAGGCCTGGTCTACAGACATGCTGGCAGCTCTGTAAGGCTGCAGTGTTTTAAGCTAAACCATGTTCTGCATGCACAAAGGCACCAGCCTTCATGTGTGCTGTGGCTGATGTTTCCCCTCCTGTCCTCGTCTCTGATTTGACTCATAGTTACAATGACATTAAAAAATGATATAAGTATAAGTAACCTATATAAATAAATAAATTTGAGGAAAGTATGAAAGCTTTTGTTGTCCTCCACAAACGCTTTGAATATTCTCACTGATACTTAAAAGCCCCAAATATGGTATTCAGGATGGCTCTGAATTTAAAAATGTTGACCTGCTGATGGTGCTCGATGAAAAGGCAGGGAATCACCAAAGTATTTAGGGTTTACCCTCTGAGAACCAGCAATACCAAATTTAATGGCAATCCACCCAACAGTTGATATTTCAGACAGATATTTCATCAAAACCTCAAACATCAACTCCATGGTGACACTAGAGGAAAAATCAAAGGACAACTAAAGTCAGGAGGATTCATCCTCTGGTGTCCATGAATGTCGGTACATAATTTCATAATTTCTATCCAGGAGTTGAAAGATATTTCAGTCTGAACCAAAATGATAGTTGCTGATAGTTTGGCTGAAGTCACTTTCAGAGTCTTGCAGAGAGTTGTTAAGAAAAATTTGATGCTAATAATTTATGTCGTCTGAAAGCACAGGTTGAGATGCAGAGACATGGGTTTGGCTGCTGGGTGCATGAACTTTGCTAAAGTGTCGGTTGTCATGTTGTAGATAATGACAGGGCTGACATTTTATGGTCAACAGTTTTTTTTTTTTTTTTTTAATGGTCCAGTCCACACTCAGATCTTCGTCACCTCTGCCCTCATCTACCACCTTAACACCACCTCATCACACTTCTCATTTCATTCTCAGCACTGAAACAACCCCCATTATCACCCCTTTGGACGCTTCCCACCCTGTCCTACCTTTTTCACCTCTGAATACCCTCCAACCCTGTGAACCTCAGGTGCTTTATGAGGCCACCAAATTAGCCTGCCCTTATAGCTTAGAGTCAGAGCCTGCTGAACTGGCAAATTACATTTGCATTGCTCTATTAATAGAAGTGTCCAACAGCAATTTAATTCTTTCTCCTTACCAGTCGATTGCTTTCCATCTTTCAATTTAATTCAGTTTAATTCAATTCAACATGCTTGATTGGCATGTATGTCATAAAAAAACGATTTCCACTGAGTGTCTAAGAGGAATGAGCTAAAATGATAAGGGAGGAAACAATAAATTAGCATACACACAACAGAGTGAGTTTGTGTCCTGGTGATCCACTGTGACAGCCCTGGTTTGAGTCAGTTCAGGGACCTTTGCTGCATATCATCCCCATTTCTCCCACATTATGCTTCCTGTCCCTCTCTTGTGGAACTTCTCTAAAGCCAAAATGTCAAAAATAATTTAAAAAGTTGTTTAAAAGACGGGTCTATTATTTATTTATTTATTTTAGGTTCTTATAGAATTCTGTAGCTTCCCTGAATTGTTCCTTGCGTTTCATTTTCTCATGTGACCTGACATTGGTTTCTACACAATGACATTGCTACATATGAATTAATAGGTTGAAGGATGGGAAGTAAGGGCATCAGTGGTCTAACCCAGTGTTTCCCATCCCTGATCCTCAGGGACTCCTGTCCAGCATGGTTTAGATGTTTCCCTGCTCCAACACACCTGATTCAAATGATCAGCTCGTCATCACGCCTCTGCAGAAGCCTGATAACAACCTGATCATTTGAATCAGGTGTGTTGGAGCAGGGACACATCATAAACTTGCAGGGCACGGGTCCCTGAGGACCAGGGCTAGGAAACACTGCTCTAACCTACATCACTGCTTTTTGCTAATGGCTGAGTGGGAGTTTCCATTTGAAAAACCTAGAAAAGAACACAGGTGGAGTTGCTCTTTACAGGTCCAGTGTATGAGATTTACAGGGATTTATTGCCAGAATATGGCATAAATGAAATATAATATCCGTAAGTCTGTTTTCATCAGTGTTATGCCCTCTAGTGTTTTGGGGCTTTTCCACTGGAACTTTTGGCCTTGCCGAGTCAAACAGTGCCACAAAGATTTGCATTTCTATTTCCACTTTTAATGGACCAAGCTACGCTGAGTCATGCCCAAGATGGATCTTCTCTGCAGCGGGGCCAAAGCACACAAGACCTGCCACAAAGTGAGCTGCAGCCTCGCCACCTATGGCCAACCTGTGACGGCCTCCCTTGCTCCTCCTCAAACAAGCGAGTGTTGTGAGACTGAACTCGTGCGTGTGCAGGAAATAAGAGAGAAAGATGTTTATTATGTGTTAAGATGTAAATTAGGTGTTTATCCACCATTTTACAGCCGCTCGGCTTGAGGTTTGTCAAGCTCATCTTCAGTTTTAAGACAGGCCTTCAAGCAGGTAGCCCTGTTGCAATGGAGATGCAAATCCTCGCTGCGCTGGGCTGCCCTTCTGAGTGAAATGGAATCAAGCCAGGCCAGCACATGTGTATGGAAAAGCGTTATTGGTGTTTCTTCCTGTGCTGCTCTGTGTCTCTCCAGGCACCTCATCTCCTTGAGTGATTGGCAGGAGCTTTGATCAATCAATACTCCAATACTCATGGCCTTGAGTTTAAAAAAACCTGGAAAGAGCTTCAGCCAGGGCCAGTGGGCCAGTCAGCATTTTACACTGTGTGTGTGGGATGTTAGTGTGGTCTGGGTTTGGCTATTTTGCTCTTGTGGCATTCCGTGTGTTTTACTTAGTGTGTTTTGCTGGCTGCTTTGGAAGAGGCAACCTTCCTCCTTTTTGGTGGAAGGATCTTTACTAGCATGTCCCACAATATTTTTTGTTGTTTTAGTATTTTAAGTTAATGTTCATTTGCTATGTGTTGTGTTTACTTTGGCTTTAATTTACAAATAAATTGACGGTCTGTGTACTTACTTTAGTTCCCTTCCTTCTTTCCCCCAGGTTTTTTAGCATTGTTACTCCCCTCTTCCCCTGCACCTTATTGAGGAGCATAACAATTACTGTATCATCGCCTGAAAATAAGAATTGTGTGTTTTTGTTAGCTTAGAATGAGCTGTTTATATCTACAGAGGGCAAGGGTCTGCTACCATGGAGTCCATTGCACTGCTGTATTTATATATACAGCAGCCAGCAACGTACAAAGAGTGAGAGTCAGAGGATATGTTTGCAATCTGCAAGCTCGCCGTGAGATGCCACTCATTCCTATACACTGAAAGATATTCAGTTTACTTGTTGCTTAGCAGTGGTGATCTTTTGTATCATCAGCATCAGATTGGTTTGTTGTACCTATAGTTTGTTATATTCCTGAATATTTTTTGTTTAAACTATTTTAATCTGTGCTACTCAATGACATCAGATACATTGATCATATTTTCAAATGCCATCTCACAGTCAGGGGCCCATTTATGTGACTTTCTTAGTCTCTACAGATCCCAGGGTTGCAGTCTTCTTATTGTTTACATCACATCTCCCTCTTCCTGCCTCTCTCTGTCTCACACACACTTTTCATATTGCTGTGGGATTGTGAAGCTCTCACAAAATCTGTGGCTCTGATTTGCAGTTGATGTTGTATCTACAAACAAACTTCCAGGTCCCAAAGGTGGGTCAAAGGAAAGATTAAAATGGGCATCAAACCCAGAGTTATTTATATCACTTCAGTCACACACCTACCTCAAAGCAGACTGTAGTAAGTCGAAAAATGGAGAAAAAACACAGTAACAACAGCAGCATTAATGATCAGAAAGTGAGAATGAGCTTGTCAGATTGCAAAGACCACTTCATTTACTTGTTTGAATGTAGATGGTGATTGTAAGAGCCCTTACACCATCAGCTCATAATGATCAGTTGATGGCACAAACAACTTAACTGACATAATATTCTTCTTTTCCTTTTATGATCAGACACACTTCTCTCAGAAGAGGCTGGATCATTTGAGCAAATGGTTATGTAGTTTTTTTTTTTAGTTCTTATTTTTGCAGAAAATGTCCTGCTCTTCAGGGTGCATGAATAAGAAACGAACAGCTCAAAGCCCTTCAAATTTTTTGCTCCTTGTTTGAATACTGAATGACTAGGCAGCACATCGGAAACAACTACAAGCTACAATCATGTTGCAATTCCCCCTAAGTGCTGCAGATCCCCTCTCATTTGAGACATGAGCTCAGCCAGGATGCTGCTGCAGCTGAATGTAGGTCATGATCTTGAAGATTATGGTGCCCAAAGGAAAAGTAAGGAGTAAAATAGCTGGAAGGTGTTAGGTGGCTCTGAATACAAAACCATGAAAAAGGAAAAACTTATAATCCATCAAAACATCACATGTGTATTTTGGAGGGTTAAAAAATGAAGTAAAGAACAAAACAAAAACATTTTATTTGTCATACATGGGGACTTTTCTTGATCAATGGGTACTTAATGTCATGGACGTGATTATTACAGATAAATTGACCCTTCTTAAGTCCTGCCTCTTTTTGCTCCAACAGCAGTTGAGCAAACTTGGTACCTCGGTCAGCTTTCTCCTTTTCCAAGAAGCGACATACAGTAGAGGGTCACATCTTACAGTAGCTAATTTTTAGCAAAATGCTGGCTAGGTAACAACATAGTTCATGATTGATGTAGCTAGCTAAGTTTGCAAGTGTTTTGCTAACATTAACTGAGTTAAAATGTGAATATATGTTGCTTTTACAGGTCCCCCAGCAACTCAGCCTTGCTGCCAATTTTTCTCAGTGGCCATGCACGGTATTGCAGTGAAAAACTCCTCAACGGCGCAAAAAGCATTTTAACCCATAAGCCACCATTATTAAAGAGATGCCTGTACGTTTTTTTATTTGTAAAACTTTCTTGGAGCGGAGAAAATTGATTTCAAAATCTCTGATGTCATTACAATGTTAAGTCTATGAGCTGAGCGGGAACTCCCAGGCAGAGGCAGTGGGGGAAACACTTCTGCATACTGTATATAATTCATCATCAAAGTACAGGAAACACAAAAGTAGAAAGTTGACTGAAGTATACCTCAATTGTTTTTGGAGCACAGAGTGAAAAGGAGAGTGACTTAGTAAAGGTCAGTTCTTGATTTGAGGACATGTATAGGCGAAAGTGCATGACGATTTTTTTTTTAGCAGGTTTCTGGAAAAGGTATGAAATGTAACATGTTGTTTTCTGCCAACCACATGCTATGCAGTATTTATCCAGGTGCCTACAAGAAACATTTTGTTGCAAAACTGGAAAGGAACATTTGAAATCCACTTGTAGAGAAAGGAAATTGTGTGGACATTTCACTTTGATGACTTGTAGCCATCAATGAACAGAGAAAACAACCACCTACAACAATCACTACAACAGCCAAAACAGACTTGCAAGAAAACTACATCAGACTGCTGAATTCAGGACGGCAGTGATTGACTGAGCCCGTTTATTGATGGCGGGATAATAAAAGTGTTTACCGAAGCCATCATTCAGAGGCAGGGCAGCAAATCAAGAGCTGCCATCAATAAAACCACACACAGTCACAAACAATTGCACTTCAATGTCCAACTCCACGTATGTCACAGCAGGTACACATGGTCTCAGACTGCCTCCTTCCAATTTAGACAAACACAACTGCTCTCTGCCTGTTTGTCAGTTTCTTTATCTTCCTCTCTCACAAAAACACAATTACTCACAGAAACACACAGAAACATGGTTGCTCACACACACACACACACACACACACACACACACACACACACACACACACACACCCCATCTTGTCACTTACTTCTACTAAGGAGCTGCAGGTTGCGGACCTCTTCTCTGACCTGCAGCTGGAGGACTTGTTGGAGGACCTCCTGCCTCAGTGTCTCCTGCACGATTCCCATCCTCTCCAGCTTCTCCCCGTTCAAACGCAGCAACGCCCGTCCTGCAGGGAGAAGGAAGAGGGGTAAATGGATTAAGTTTCTCTGCTAATTTACAACATCTTTCCACACACTTATTATTACAAATAGAGCTGATTAATTTCATTCAGCCTGTGTATATTTGTCATTTCAGTCAACCAGATGGTGGAATAATTTCCTAAAGAGTTCCACGAGCAGCCTACTGTGAAACAGCAGCAGGCAAACGCTCTTCAGTTTGCTCCATACACCAGATACAGCAGGAAATGTACCTCAAGGTATTAACCTAAAATACAGATATATTTGCATTCCAGATATATTGAACTCCCTGGTGTTATTAGAAAATTATTTCTTTTCAGCACCAGACACCCCTTCTTAACTTTATCCTTCCGACTAGAACTCAGAGTTTTGCATTTTGTCGTATCTCACAGGTGATGTATTCTACTCATTCCAATTTTTCACTATTTAGTCAAACAATTTGTTCCTAATAACTTCATGTCACTATCTTCTGTTTTAATTAGTGCTTTTTAAAAAATACCAATGCACTGGGCTCCTATAGTACTCTAGTCAAAGGAACCCATTTACACCTATGTAGTTTTAAAAGAGGGAACTATTTTTATTTATTTATTTTATTTTCAAGTTCATGTTTGACATGGGTTCTAATTTTAAGTATCACACACTATCAGGGGGTTTAGGGTCATTCAGTCACTCATTTTGAAAGAGACAGACAGATGTGGGAGACCTCACTGATTTCCTCATGTGGTCTTTCAATGACCCAAATAAGTTTTCACTTTGCTGATATTTGCCTTGTTTTGACAGCAATTGACCTATCTGTAAAAAAGAACATGACATTCACTGATGGCAGTGGCAGATGCTGTTATGGTTGCATCAGTTTGCATCAATTTTGCACTCACTAAATGTTGTGTTGGTCATTTGTGGTTGGACACGGAAAACATTAGTTAGCACACTCAGCAGCTGTTTGGGAGAAAAAGCCAGAGCAACAGGTACCGTGTTTTTAATCATGAAGGTTCCTTTGTTTTCCTGGTATCTGTATCCTGCTATCTAAAGTTAACCG
>JAJHUR010095115.1:1303-28635 GCA_027495735.1 Lutjanus campechanus | reverse complement strand
GACAACACAGCCGACTTGACACTTGATCAAAATGCTTTTAAATTTCACATTTCACGAATATATCTCATTTCAAAGAACATATAAATAATAGATTGGGATTTAAGTTTGATATTTCATTTGAATTAAAACTGTAATTATTGCTTCTGATGCTACATTGTGACCCTGTTAGTACTTTTGATTGGACAGCTCTACAAATGTTTCTTAGTAACTGATTTATACAGTATGTTTTTACAGTCTCAATTAGCCAAAGGTCATGTTTAGATGGGAACTCCAGAACCACAAGTGTAATCATTTTAACCCAAACCATGATCTTTCCCTAACCCTAAACAAGTGTTTTTGTCCCTAAACCTAATCAGATCATTATAAAACATAATTAGTTTATATAACACGAACAATGACGAAACAACACACATGTTAATTGTGCAACCCTATTTAGTAAATATCTCGTGTAAAAGTTTAAAACTAACTAGTAGTTACTAAGAACTTAGGAAGAACTTGACTCGGCTTTATGAAAGGCTGGTGCAATCCAATCCTGGTGTTTACATTGATAATCCACATCAACCCCACATCTGTTATTAAACGTTTGATAACTGATTTATCTGGCCATACGGGGGCAGATGAAACTAGTTGTGTACACTTTTGATATATTATCTCCTTTCCTGCTGATTTATCACAAACCTAGCTAACAACTACTTATTTACACATCCAGGAGGTCGTCCATCATTCATTTGGAGTTGTTAGATCTGTTTTTGGTCACCACCAACTCCTATGGGGAAATATTTAGCTACTAAATGCACCACAATTTGTACAAGCTTACAGTTTGTCGGTGTTTGGTGCTGAGCAGGTAGTGTACAGTGTTTTTTTAAAAGGCTTTTCTACTGAAAACAGTTCCCTGCTGTGGCCAAAAACAACAGCAACCAAAGTAGTAAAGTTGTGGCCTCGACAGCTTAACAACAAACTGAAACTTGCTAAATAGCTCAATAAAGCTGAGGGGAGCAGCAGCTGATCCACTGAACTTTCTGCTAAAATTTTTTTACTTTTTTTATTTCACTTTTGCTCATGAGGCTAATGTTTTTAGCACTGTCAATGCTGTCTAACTGTTCAAACCTTTTAGGTGGATTTAGTCATCTGTCTGCAGCACTCGTCCTGTCTTTTCCCATTTTCAAATTCAAGTCAGTCTCTCCTTGGCGAGTGACAGTTTCCCCTGTCTAAAACAAGTTTGAATAATTTCCACAACATATTTCAGTAGGGTGGAAGATTTTCTTCCCATGGGTCCCATCCAAGTCAAATACGCTCATGAACCAGGAAAACTCTCACATCAAACAGCAAGATGTTGCACACCAAGGGAAATTTGGTAAACACAACACACCCTGGCTGTGAGAGTTGCACGGCTGTAGGGGCAGAATGGCCGCAGTGACTTCTGCGATTATAGCGGTGTGATGAGGTGACCTTATTTCCTAAGGGTGAATGGGCTGTCACTACCTGGAGGCTGCACAAACGTTTGATGCCTTCAGCCACACACACCCAAAATTTAACAGTCCATCCTTTAAAATGGGGTGAAAAAAATGAAACACAACATTAAAATATATGCAGTGCGGCATGCAAAAAGAATTTGTAAAACAAAACAGAAAGAGGGGAATAAATAGAAAACAGGCTTGTAATTAGCTTTCATGTGTTAATTGAATTTGACTTTAGGGACTCTACACTGCGTTTTCTTTCCTCTACTCTCTATCCCATGCTACTCTATTTAGCTTTATGATTTGCTATTGTAATTGATCATGAAACGGTTGCTGGGTGTGCCCACACAGCTGTTGTGCTGTAGCACTGTCTAATTAGCAGGCTATGACCGATGACCCAGGACAGGATATGATGCCTACCTGCCTCTGGAGCTTTTGTAAACACTTGGGTGTGTTTTTCCCCTCGATCCTTTGCTGCTTTGCCATAGGTCGAAAGAAAAACATGTCGAGGCCCTCCCCTTCGGTCTCTCAAAGCACTGCACTTTGTCTCATCTTGCAGCTACTTCGACAAGTTATTTTTAGAAAGCCTGATGATCAAGTGCTTTGTAATGACAGGTTGATCTATATTTAGTGTGTGGTATCAGATAATAGCTGAGTCATTTATCTTACTGATTTATATCTCTGGTTTGATTAACAAATGCGGTACAAGCCATGTAAGCTTACAAGCTTTGCTTGATCCTGATAACAAACTTCAAGAACAGACACCTGAAACTTTCATGTTTGTGTGCGTGTGTTTGAGTGTATGTTTGTGTACATTTCCGCATGTGTGCTCACATGACAGGACAATTTTCCCAGAACACTTAGGAGATGGAACTGATACACATTCAGCCTCTCCCGTCTGTTGCTGATGGAAGTTTTGAATTTCATCACTTAAAGGTTGTGTGTGTAACATTTAGGAGGATCTATTGGCAAATATGGAATATTCATAAATATGCTTTCTTTAGTGTATAATCAGTGTGTTTTTGTTTGACCACCATGTTTCTACAGTAGCCTAGAACAGACAAATTAAACACTGGCAGCCTTTCACGTTTTGCGTGAGTTTTGCAGTCATCCTAGTTTCTCCTACACACTTGGCTGGCAAGTTGGTTGCAATCTGCTATTTCACCACTAGATGCCACTAAATCCTACACATTGGTCCTTTAATGGGCATTTAAATGCACAATATGTAAGTTTGCCACTAGGGGTCTCTCACATTAAAACAATAACAGACATTGTGAAGTAGCATTGAATCATGGGAGTTGTTTTCATTGTTAAATAACAACTATTCCAGAAGAAAATCTATCTGACACGAACCAGACAGAGATCATGTTCATGGACAAGGTAATGTATCCAACTTTTATTCATGCAGTTTAGCCACATTTTCCAACTTTCGTCTCCACTCTCTAACGTATCCGACATATCCCATGTTTTCCCAGAAGTTATAGCAACTGCAAACAAATTTCTCTGAGTATGACCATTGTTGGAAACATTTCGTATGAAGTAAGTAACCATCTCATCAAAACATGTAACATATGTCAAGCATTTTTAGACATTTTAATGCTGTTACATCTTATAGCTTTAATCTTGTATCTGGTAGTATATTTTAATGACTTCTGTACTATATTTCTGCATGTCATTGTAATAGCTAATTCTTCATGAACTTAAAGGCAAGACCGATACACAAAAATGTTTTAATTTACCATGTGTGTTTTGCATTTTTCTCTGCCTCCCTTCAAGCTTGTCCAGCTCTCTCATCCTCTCAGTCCTCCATCCCTCTTTCTCCCTCTCGCCTCTTCCCTCAGCTGTTCCATGCCCCTGCTCCACTGGGATTGATACAATATTTTCCAACCTCAATTAGCAGAGAGCCTGTTGACTAATTCCAACTGTTTTTGCACCTGAGAGGGAGCTGGGAGTCGGGGCTGGAAAAACTGAGTGGGGTGGAGGTGAGGGCCGGGGCCTGGGTGTAGCAGGCAGAGCTGTCGGGGCAATATAGCTGTGTCGACAAGAGTGTAAGGGCAACACAGAGGACAGAGGAGGGGTCGGCCAGACTGCTGGGCAGGATTTGTGAAAGCTGCATGCAGGCAGGCTCCGGACAGCCCTGAACTCAGCTACTGTAGGTTAAAGTGTGCAGGGCAGTGCTTTATCCTGCATGAAACAACAGAATAATGTGGAAATTGTAATTCAGGCCAAAAGAAGTACTGTTTCTCCAATATTGTGTGTGTTTGTGTGGGTATGAGTATGTTTTTGCAAGCATTCAATTATATATCTGCATGATTGTTTGATAGCTTTAAAGGGGGTAGTTTTGCAGTCTTACCTACAGCAGATGGAGGTCACTATGCCCCTAGTTTGGAGAAGTAGCAGGAGAGATGTGTAGGATGCTTAGCAATGTACTGCTGTGGACAGGGTCAGAAACAAAAGGTATTTTAAACACTTTTTAAAAAGTGCCACCTAAAAAAATCTATATCAGTTTAAATGTACACTATATTTAGAATATTTTTTACCATTTTACTTTGCCATCAGACAACCCTTGGTGATGGGAAACTGCTGTTATATAAACCAAATATCGCAGTCTCCAAAACAACCAAACTCCATAGGCAAAATTAATAATTTTACCCTGCAGAACACAGTAGTTGCTGGTCTACAGCTGCCTCAATCTGTTTGTTTGTGTCATTGTGTGACTTCTGTGCTTTTAGGATAATTTTGATTCAGTCACACATTAACACAAAAACAAACAGATGAAGGCAGTAGTACACCAGTAACTCCCATGTTCTGCAAGGTGAACAACAAAATATAACATAACAACATATCTGACTTATATAACAGTGGTTTCTCACCACAAAAGGCTGGTGAAAATATTCTGAATATTGTGTACGCTTAAAGTGATGTTCTTGTTGTTTGTAGATGGACCTTTTTTAAGTGGCTAAAATACCTTTTGTTACTGACCCCGTCCACAGCGGTTCCTTGCTTAGCTTCCACGCTGGTACTCCTCTCTGCTTCTCCAAACTGGGGGCATGCTGAACGGCATCCATTGTAGGTAATACAGTATCGATAAGTACCTCATAAAACCCCACTTTAGATAATCTGAACAGTTCCTTTAAGTTTTACATTTGATAGAAAAATGCATCTTAAAACTTTGAATATTATTCTAAAGAGAAAGGTGTCCTCTTTCTTGTGTGAGGCTTATGCTGATCTTGCACTCCAGTATCCTTGTCCTGCCATTCAATATGTATAACTTCCTGCTTGTCCCGCCACCCCAATCTATAGCATGGCCACCGTATCAGTATCAAGAAACTGTGTGGGGCAGGAGGCTTTGTGTCTGATTGAAAGCCTCCATATGTGATGGCAGTAACAGTAGCCTGACACAAAAACGGACTGAGACCTCAAAACGGCTTTAAACCAGATCTTCCCCGTTGTGAGGCGCAACCACAGACTGACCACAAGGTCTACATGACCACTGGTTTGGCGCTGTGCTCAGCTCGGGGTACAGGTACACGCCCTCGCTCTGTGTGAGCACAGAAAGAATCGTTCTTTCCACCAAAGGAAATGAGAGGATGATGGCTAAAGTGTATGAGGACATTACTTTTAAGGGGACTGCACTTTTTCATAGAGAGCTACTGCAACCACCTAAGCATTAATGACATGACTGGCAAGAAAAAGCATGAATTTCACAATCCGCAGGCATAACTTCTGCTGCTTTCCAAAGAATCTGAACATTAATTCAAACTCCCTCTTGTTGCCAAATTGGTATTGCTATCACTCTTCCAGCATGAACTCCAAAGTGTCAAATTCATTATACTTCAGAGTAATATTTTATTATAGTAGCTGACATATATTACCACTAATATGAGAGAATAATGTCCCAACTTGAATAAGCCCATGGGTTCAGATTTAACACAGTAATAATTCTTCTCAACTTGAATTTCTACCAATGTGTGTGGTTTTTAAAAGATTCTGCCAGGTGACTAATCCCGACAGGTTAACAAATGTCATCCAGTCTGCAGCTTGGAGCTTATTGAAACAGTGGCAACAGACAGACTGGCCTATTAGCTGGACGCAGCAGCTGCTCCTGCCCCCAGTAGCCGTATGGAAAAACTCTGACTCACGCACTTGTGTAAAAAGGCATTAACAACCAAATGCATAAATATTACAGTCAGAGGCATAAACGTCTCTAAGGACTATCCAGTCAGTCAGTCAGTGACTAATGGAGAAGGAGGTCAGATCATGACCAGTGTCGGCTCATCTGACCTGGTCAAGCATCTGAAAGACGCCCATTGATAGATACACTGAAGAGGCACGGCTGCTCTATGAACAACCTCTTCTCAGGTATCCACAGATTAGGTACACACTGCAGGCTGTCCAACAAAATAACCTATCTGGGTCTATCTGGAACTGCACATTCGGAAGTGTTGTCCAGTCTGAGCAGGTGCTAAGAGGCAGGATATGGTTCAAAGGAGAGACACAATTGTAGGAGACTCTACAGCTGTGTGCAAGATTGCCAGAACAATGTGATGAATAGTAAATTAGTCAGTAAAGAAAGCCCAAATTTCAATGCAGTTATCCTTAAATTGAAGCTTTTTTTCAGCACTTTAAATCTGACTGAAACTGCAGTCTCATTACTTAAATTGTGAACAATTCATGTGAAACCGTGTTTTCATTTGTTGGAGGAATGTGTTTCCGTGTCCACCTGCTACTCACAATTGATGCACTCTCATCACAGTTTTGACAAGTTAATCCCCTGTGAAACTTTTTTTCCAAGCCCATTTTGCTTCGCCAACTGATGCTCAATGTCTCTCCTCGAGTCAGCTTTCCTGTGCCGGCTAAATCCACTCCAGGGTATTCCCTTCTTACCTAGCAACGCGTCTCTAATGCTCTAAACACAACACAAATAGCTCAGCAGTGATAGAACCATAGGATATCCCTATGAACCGCTATAAAAGTGAACAGATAAGAAAGTCCAGCCATAACAATAAAAAGTGAGCACGTCACAGGGCATCCTGTCCACTCTGTGACACCCAACATATACTTGAGATACAGAACTTAGATGCACTTACTGTCAGCGTAGTTTTTCCGCCGAGTACCGTCCACCTTGCCTGTTTTGTCAATGCAGAGGAAGAACTTGTTGGCGGAGTAAAGTCGCCGTAGTCGGACGTCGCCTTCTAGGTGATTGTAACTGCGAGTGTGCCTTTCCAATGTCCACGAACAGTTGATGCCACTCGCCAGCACCTGAAGGGGTTCATGCCCTACCCCGGGAGGACAGGCCCCTGTGGCAGTGCCAGCGGTGACCAGGAGCAGGGTGAAACATGCCAGGCAAAGGGAGGCTGCGCTGGGCAGGGGAAGAGGTCGCCCAGCAGAGGCTGAAGTAGTGGTGGTGCCAAGGGCAGGTTCAGGACAGAGATGAGCTACGGACGGCGTCCATCTGCACATGGTGGGTCAGACTCCCAAGGTGCACCTTGTGCAAGCTGTAGGCATGCTGATGATCGGGAGATGTCCCAGTGGAGGGATGACAAGAGGGTGGGAGTCCTGAAGCGAGAAGGGAGGGAGATGGCACTCACAGCAGATCCTCTGGATGTGACAGATGACCAATCTTTACTTTGGGCTGGCAGCGGGCCTTCCTACAGCAACAAGCTCGTCAAAGTTTCTCCAGTTGTCATCTTCAGTCTTGTTTCCAGCTCTATTTGCACGATCCCTTCTTGGAGTTAATGAATCCACCTTTGAAAGTTCCTCTTTAATGCCGCTCCTTGTTTCTTGTTCTCCTCCTTGGACTGAGGTCTTCTTTCTCGAACCACAGATAAAGTCCAGGGATGTTTGAGGATGCGCATGTGTGTGTGTGTTTGTATGTGTGTGTGTGTGTGTGTGTGTGTGTGTGTATGTGTGTGTGTGCGTGTGAGTGTGTGTTTGTCTGCGTGTATATGGATATATGTGTTTGTGTGTGTGCACCTTGCGATGCTCTACTCTTTCCAGCTGAATAGGGACAAGGTGCCTGTCTGAGCTGCTGACCCGTGGCTGAGAGGGAGTTGAATGAGGGTTGGTGACTGACTCTGAGCGTGTGTGTGTGTGAGAGTGTGTGATACTGAGAGAGGGAGTGAGTAAGTGAGTGAGTATGGGAGGGAGAGAGCCGGTGTGTGTTTGCGACAGAGAGAGAGAGAGTGAGAGAGAGGGAGAGAGAGAGAGAGAGTGTGTCTGTATGTGTCAGAGTGAGCAGCAGTCAGCGAGTGTGTGTCAGCTCGCACGGGGCAGTGAAGCAGCAAGTGAACGGCCTCACGCTCTGCTGTGTGCAGTCAGTCAGTCAGTCCTCTCTTCTGTGGAGGCACCGGCTGAGTTGTCCTGCATTTTATCCTGGGCAGGGCCAGCATCAAGGGGGTTGAAAGGAGGAGAGGGTGGGGGGGGTGGGGCCACCGCACTCATTCATAACCATTTCAAACAAATGAGAAAGCCTGCATCAAGCACCGTCCCTTTTCTACTCTCTCTCTCTCAGGAAAGTTTATTCTGTGAGAAACAAGTCATTTGCTTTTCACCTGAGGGTTTTATTATCCTCCTTTCTTTTTCTTCTTCTTTTTTTTCGGTCACAGACACCTGGAAAGACTTACATCCCCTTCCTATCCCATGACCTCTGCTGTCTCCCCCTGATGTGAATGGTGAAGCATTTTGTAACACGGTCAAATCAGCTCCATTACTGTCCAGTGAACCAGCTAGGAGACCGTTTTTTGACACCTTCGCTCTCTTTTCTTCTCTCTGGCCACATGGGGCAAATTAAGGGAGGCTTTCCTTTTTTTTTTTTTTTCTTTACGGCTGCTGGTTTGAATCATCAAGCAGTTGCAAACACAGAGCAGGTTGCAGGAGTGTCGGCAGAGTTAGTCCAGATGAAGCCTGAGAGACTTTCTGATCACCTGTGTTAATATTTCAATGAAACACCCTCTCTGATCTTTACTGTTTAATTTGAGGGAGCAGGACGGAAATGAAGAACACCTTTTTTGTGACTTCCCACACCCTTGTCTGTTTTTTACAAGCTGTGTAATGAACCTGATTAGAGCGAAGGCATTAAAGCTCAGTCAACCCTTTCCAGTGAACACTGATGACTCTTTCAGACATTTGCTATCAGAGTATTCTATGTTCAATGAAAATATTGGTACCGCTCTTATACTTGTACAATAAATAAGCTGCAGCCAGAAGCTGGTTAGCATAGCTTAGTGTCAAGCTGTGAAACAGGGCAAAACATCTAGTCTAGCTATATCTAAAGGTTAAAAAAAATCCAGGCACCAAGCAAAAACAATGATCCTGATCCTGGCTGAGAAATTCTCTTGCACTTAACCCTCCACACATAACTCCAGTGAACAGTTGTTTTTACACTTTTTGTACAGGTTAAACAAAGAAGATATGAAATATTAGGTTGTACGCTTTAGATGTATTGGTGGGCAGATTTAGTTACCTTTGGACAAAGCTAGGCTAGCTGTTTCCCCTTGTTTCCAGTCTTGGTGCTAAGTCTAAGCTTAGTTAGCTGTCTACTGGCTGTAGTCACATATTTCCTGTACTAGTGTTGTAGTATTCAACATCATCCTGGACTTTAAACTGGTCTCAAGTCTCGGAATTACCAAATTTTTACTCTGTTTTGTCCCAGTCTCAGACAAAGATGACTGTGGATTTTATTTCAAAACCAGTTTGACCACAACTGCGGGGACATCACTAAATTATCAGACTTTTAGTGTCACTTAGAAAGAGGCATAAATAAAGGTAATCTAAGTGTAAGTGATGCTAGCAAAGCCAGCTAGCTAAATTATGATTTGACTTATGATAAACAATTGCGGGCAACACAAAATTATGTAGCTAATGTATATGTAGTTACATTACATAAATGTTAGCTAATGTCAGCTCCAATGTCAACGCTAGATTCCACAGTACCACTCCCTCCCTTGGGTGACAGCACTCGGTCTTGATCTGGCCTTGCCATGCCTTGGTCTTGGTCATGACTTGGTCTTGATTTAGGTCATCTTAACTACAGTTGCTAAATATGAGCTGCAGCCAGTAGCTGGTTAGCTGGTTAGCTAAACTTAGTATTCAGACATGAAACGTGGCAAATCAAACAGAAAAAAAAGGCAACAAGCAGAGACTTTGCAAATTTTCTGGTCTAGGCCAAGAAATAGATCATTTGGCTTTCGCCATAGACTGCCATTCATATTTTTTCCAAAATCCAAAAAAGTCACATACACACTGGAAGGGGGTTAGGCTCTCTATTGTTGTTTTTAGACTTTTGTACAGATTAAACAAACTAAATATAAAAAGTTAAGAAGTGAGCTTTGGTAGTTGCTGTTTTCTCTTGTTTCCTGTCTTTATGCTAAGCTAAGCTAACTGCCCGCTTGCTCCAGCAGCATATTTACCGTACAGACATGAGAGTGGTATTGATCTTTGAATCTAAAGCTTTGGTCATAATTCAATAAGCACTGTAATGGACAGATGTGGACTTAAAAAAGAGATGTTGAAAAAGTGAAACAGAGAGAGAAGATGCAGAAATTCTCAAGTGGGGTTGTCCAGTTAGCAGTGGCAATTACCTCCTTTTTAAAAAGAGTCCCTGTTTCAATTATGAGTACCACCCTGAGGCCACGGTGGTGGAAGTGTGTTTGAGGAGTATGTGCTCAGAGAGGGTGACAGTCACTTCACACTCTGTAGCTTGTTAACTGCCCCCAGAGACTTGCTGTCCCCGTAGCCCCTATGTAAACCTTACCATCATAAAAAAAAAACTATGAGAAAGAGACCAGTCACCTCTTTCTCCAAACTCCCTGTTCCAGCCCCCAACTCCCTCAAGCCATTCCTGTCTACCTGCCGCTATGTTCTGGTCCTTGGTGCCCGCCAGGCTCCTCATCAAAGTTACTTTCAGCATAGATCTATGTGGGCCCTTCGTAAAAATCACAGTCTTTCACCCTCAATTAAACCACACTGCCGTCTCTGTTAACTTCCTCTTGCTTTATCCGCTTTCTGGTTCTTGACTCTTCTTTTCTCTTCTCCTGTCTCTGTCCCTGAAAGTCAAGTCTTTTCTTCATGGAACTGGTGGGAGTCAGAACGAGAAACAAAGAGAAGCAAACAGAGAGGGAGAGAGAGCTTTGTGAATGTGTTTTTTGTTAGTGTTGTATGAAGTTGTTTCCCCACTTTAAAAAAAAACATGTAGAAAGTTTTCAGGACACATGAGTGTTTGCAGGCTTGGCTCAGTAACTGATTTATTATTCTCTCTCTATTGGCACTGTAATAGGAAATAGAATTTCTTAACAAGGTTATATAAGATCTTTGGATAGTTGCTGCTTTTTTCCCTTTATAATGATAGAAGTTTGAAATGTGTTACATGAAAATATGACATTTGAACACAAAAATTCCCACAATGACAGAGCTGCATCGTCATGGCCAAGTTCAGAAGCCATAAACTAATCAGTTAGTAACTGAGATGTGATTTTGTTCTGCGGAACTCATAAAATTTAAGCTTACTGTAAAAATATTATTTTACATTATAGTGTGCTTCTCCCTCCCCTTCCCTTTGCTGATTGAGGCAGATTGTTATTATGCTGATGCTTCCAGCTAATAGTCCCAACAGACTCCATATGTCAATTAGAAACTCTCCAACGGCCTTAACCGTCTTTCTTTGTTCCAGAAGTACACTGATAATGTTTGAATTTCTGCTTCTTTTTTTATCACCTGACATTTAGGAAGCGAGACTATAGAGATCTGATTCACTTTATAGTTTGTGTTCTTCTAGAAAGTATAGTGTAATTTCAGTCAATTCAGATATTTTGGAAAATGCCTTAAATGATCACATAGCTAAGCTCTTGGGGTATAAATTCAAGACAACTATGCAAACTATGTAAATGTTACAATATATAACCTGCATATTGGTTACATTAGAAGTTTGGACATGTAATATTATCATGATGTAAGTTAAAAGTATTCTAACTACTTTGGAAATCAGTAAGGTCATGGTTATTCTGACTAACCAGATGTAGACTGTGGGTATAAGCCTACCATTCGCTGTCTATTTCTGGCAGGATCCACTACAGTAACTGTATTTTCGTAGTCCCATCAGTAAAGAAAACAACAAGCTAGCAATGTACAGGCTGAAAATAGCAAGTTAGCACCTGGTCGAACATAAACAAACTGCTGCTGGTACCTTTTATTTTGGTGATTTTGGTGATTTTAATTCCTCCTCAACATGTGCAAATGTTCCGGCAAAAAAATGAACCCCTAGACATTATTTTGCCGGGGCATCGTCGCCACATCCTGGGTTTTGTGCCACCCAAGATGATTGTGATTTCTAAGAAATACAAACAAGCCAGACCATTTTCTCCCCTATAGCAGAATGATAATGTGTAGTGCCAGGTCTTTCCCCTGTGATGTCACAACACTGCAGACGTAGGTCTAACTATGTGAGTTGTGGTCATGGTAGACCTCAATAAAGTTTTTCTGATTATGTTTATTATTTTCTGGAGCGGTGTCTTTATCTCTGCCAAACACACACACACACGCACGCACACACACACACACACACACACACACACACACACACACACATGCAAACAAACAGAACAAAGAAGAAGAGAAAAACAGAGAAAGTGATAGAAAAAGAGTATAACAACCCCCAGGAAGCTCCATTTGTCCTTCCTTTGCTGAAATTCCCCATAATTAAAATCATACAATCATTCTATGTACTGTATAACTTTTCAAAAATCAGAGTGCCCCCTGAGGTCAACAACAAAGCTCGGGCCTCATGTGAGTGTCAGATGTGGCAGCAGATTGCTTTGTGGTGTCTTAGAAGCAAATGTTTGGGCTCTGAGCTCAGTGCTGGAGCAGACACAAGCATAATGTATTTCTTTGTTAAATGTCTTAGCATGCAGTCTCTTGCTGTTTTACGTGCATCTTTGGCGACTACAGTAATTCACATGATTTCAAGGTCGTAAGACATAGTGAGGAGTTCATAGATGCCCAGACACAAGGAACCTTTGGGGGGAAAAAACAAGATTGATGCAGACAGCTTTGAGCTAAATAACGACATATCTTTCATTTTTAGCATGCACAAATTTGCAAATTCGCACTAGACAGGAATTACAGTCTAGGTTAATTTTAATGCATGGTCATGAGTTGAGTTGAGTTGAGTTGAGTTGAGTTGAGTTGGGTTGAGTTGGGTTGAGTTGAGTTGAGTTGAGTTGAGTTG
Organism: Lutjanus campechanus; assembly: GCA_027495735.1. Classification (NCBI taxonomy): domain Eukaryota; kingdom Metazoa; phylum Chordata; class Actinopteri; order Lutjaniformes; family Lutjanidae; genus Lutjanus; species Lutjanus campechanus. Next base: position 15,954 of record JAJHUR010095115.1, on the reverse strand, counting down.
GGTTGGGCTGGGCTGGGCTGGGCTGGGCTGGGTAGAATCGAGTCGAGTCGAGTCGAGTCGAGTCGAGTCAAGTCGAGTCGGGTCGAGTCAAGCCGAGCCGAGCCGAGTTGAATTGAATTGAATTGAATTGAATTGAGTTGAGTTGAGTTGAGTTGAGTTGAGTTGAATTGAGTTGAGTTGAGTTGGGCTGGGGTGAGCTGGGTCTAGCTGAGCCGAGCCGAGCCAAGTTGAGTTGAGTTGAGTTGAACTGGGCTGGGCTGGGCTGGGCTGGGTAGAATCGAGTCGAGTCGTGTCAAGTCGGGTCGAGTCAAGCCGAGCCGAGCCGAGTTGAATTGAATTGAATTTAATTGAGTTGAGTTGAGTTGGGCTGGGCTGGGTCGAGTCGAGTCGAGTCGAGTCGAGTCGAGTTGAATTGAATTGAATTGAATTGAATTGAATTGGGCTGGGGTGAGCTGGGTCGAGCTGAGCCGAGCCGAGTTGAGTTGAGTTGAGTTGAGTTGAGTTGAGTTGAGTTGAGTTGAGTTGAGCTGAGCTGAGTTGAGTTGAGTCGAGTTGAGTTGAGTTGAGTTGAGCTGAGTTGAGCTGAGTTGAGTTGAGTTGAGCTGAGCTGAGTTGAGCTGAGTTGAGTTGAGTTGAGTCGAGTCAAGTCGAGTTGTGTTGAGGCAAGTTGAGTTGTTCTGTGTGGGTGTGGCCTGAGCTGAGAACACCACTCTGTGAGCCAGGCACCCAAGGAGGATGTTCTCAAGTGGAGGAACCTAATCTTTCCCAGCAGGAATCCAAGCGGCTCTGTAAGTGTATGAATAGAGATAATATCTCTATAATGAGGCCTGTTTTGTACCATCAAAGTCTTCAAAAGGGTCTGAAACCCGACCTCCCTCCTAGCAGTGACAATCCCTCAGTAATAGCTCCCTATTATTAATTGTTTTGCTGGGCTGCTAAGTCCTTGTGTCTCTCTTTCTCTCTCTTGCTCTTGTAGTCGTATTTTAGCAGCTCACCCATGACCTGGTACTTTTAAGTGTGCTGACATGCTGCCAGTTTGTAACTCAGTGGTAGGAAGGTGTTTGTTTTCCTTTTTTAAGATGAAAGTGTTTCCAGATACACAACAATTGACTTTCTCTTGATTGTAGATGCAAAGCTGCAGGGAGTTACAACACTCACATAAGGAAATTATCTCGCACATATTATTCATGGGCAGTAAATTCTTATAATTTCAGCAATTATGCAATTTATCTTTTCAGTGTGTCCAACACTGCCTGTGTTGTTGCATCAGACCCAACACAGGTGTGCTTCATATCTTTGAGCTGTCTGCTGTGGTTGGCTGACAAACATCCGGACGTGGTTAAAGGAACTGACCAGACCACCCTGGCTTAGCCCCACTGAGGACATGGCCTTTTGCATATCCTGCTTCGTGACCATTGTCTATTGTCAGTGGCTTTATGATAAGTGGGTCGTCTATCTGATGCTGTGAAGAGTTCTGAGAGATCCAGTCTCCCAGTCTTCACAGGACAGCAAGCAGAGATCCAACTGACTGATAGTTTGATGAAAAAACGAGAGTTGTCAAGAGTGATTAAACATGTGTGCGCTGCTAATCTGATATGTCAAAAGCACATAACAGAGGACAGGGATAGAACAGGCTGGCAGTGGTGAGGATTACGTGTTTCCTGTAAAACAGGCAGCTAGGGAGGGACTTGTCGCAGACATTGATTAATGTTTACAGGCTAAAAGCGCTCTGCGTAACTCCCCCCTGCCCTGCAGCTAACGTGGTCCGTGGATGTAGTAAGGAGATCTGACTCTTCCCAGACTGAGAGCTCCCAGTGGATACAGCCAGATGAGGACCAAAACAGGCCACATTACAGTGATGGTTTGTTGCCAGGCTTGGCTCCCAGCACCTTGGAGCTGAATCACCAATATCAAGCTAACGGCATTTAGCAATTAGCTAACTTTCTTTAGCAACAAATAAAGCTATAACTTTCTATCAGGAAAACAACCTCTGTACTGTATTCCCTGGCAGTCGCGGAGGTTGCATTCATCCTGGTGACCAGTCATGTTCACTGGGAGACTGCTACTTAAGTAAGCTAAAGGTATCTGTCCATCACAAGACTCTGTAACGAAATAGCAGCGTGTTTAGGCAGAGCAGTTGGAGGACATCAGAGGGGAAACCAGAAGATATTTTCTCCATAAAATATCCAGTTTCACCCAAATCTGTGAATTAAGTTATAAAGTTTGTTTTGTGCAGTGAGGCCTGGGCCTCAGAAACACAGTCCAGTCCAATGAACGGATGTATTCTCCTTCCATACTCTGCTGTGTCATAAGCAAGAAAGCATTTAATTGGATGCAATTTAGTGTGTGTCCTTGAGGCAAGATGAGTCATCAGTACTTTTTAACTCTGAAATACCATTAAAAATACCTAAGCATATAAACAACTTTTTTTTGTCCTTGCTTGGCCAGATACTGGCATATAGGTGACATATAGCACAATATATTTGTGATAACAACACTTAAACATATATTTTGACTTATTAGAACTAATAAATAAGATGAAAAATCTTTGCTTACTCAGCATTTTTCACTTTCCTGATAGCTGCAGTAGGCCAACTTTGTGTGAATGTTGAGGTTGAACTAATGTCATTAAAGTCTGAAGGATACATCATTCTTTCAAATTATTCTATTAAGATCCACTTTTAAATAGTACAATGGTAGCATGACACATCTAAAGACATTTTAAGTGACTCACTAATTCAATCCATCTTTAAATGCCTGTGTGGAGAAACCTAATAAGAGCTGTGTGAGTCACAGCAGTCCAGGAAAGGCCTGTGTATAAGCCTGAAGGATCATTTTGATGTCTGTCTTTCTGTAATGGACAGTAATGGACATCAAGTGTGTGATGTTCTGAATAACATTTCATAATTAATGTTTGTATCAGTGCTCTGGAAGTTTACAGGAGACTGTAAAAAGTACTAATGTGCTGCATGTCTTGGTGTGAGCACCAAGGTATGATTGCACAACAAAAGTTTAAAGGAGAAATATTCAATGTATTTGCTGTACTGAATCATAAAATTAGCATGACATGTCATCAGAGATTAAAGAAACATGATAAATTGAAATACCAGCTGCTACAACAACAATGCTACAGCCAGCATGTGCTCTTGAAATTGCTATTCTGTCCAGGATGGAGTAGAATGACTGCTTTTGTTTGCCCATTTCATGTTTATTAGAGATAAAATTCATGCCAAAGAGTGGGGGTCTGTTTATGAGTTGTAAGAGATCCTCAATAACCTTTCGAAAGGAGTGGATGTGTTTCAGGGTTAAATTGAGCTATATGTTATGGAGTCTGAAGGCAGTAAGGCAGGCAGCCACTAAACTCCAACTCTAGGGTGAGTATTTTTGGAAAAGTGGGCTTTTGTTTTCTGGATGGTTTAGCTTTACATCGGCTGACAATTTACAGTTACAAACAGCTGATCAACTAATAGTTTAGGACTCATCGTCCAATTATAATGTTGCACTCATCTTACACTCGTACATGTTCAGTGTCCTTGCAGCTTGCAGGCAACCTGCCTGAGCTTTGTGTCAGGGGAGGAGGGGGTGGGGGTGCTTCAACCATAGATTATATGCTAAATAGTGCTCCAGCCTATTTAATATACTGGCTCCAACTTGCTATTTGGGCCCAGTAATTATTTTTGAACACTAGGGGCTGACATATTGCACCTTTAATAAAGTTTTCCTAAATATGACTTCTCAGATGTCACACATGTGGAGCCTCACAGTGAAGTTCCTTAAGAAGCACTTTTTTCCACATGGTGACAGGTCACTAATTCCATGTAAGTGGTGCAGTCACACACACCCACACACACAAGAGACTCACACATACACACACACAAACACATGCCAAAGGCATTTACCAACACAAGCATCTCACAGAGAAGTATCTCCATCAAAAACAGCCCTCTCTCCATCTGTTAAACAAATAGGGAGCCCCTACAAAGGTGTGCAAAAGAGTCCACATGATCAAAGTGTATGAGAATGGCAGCCTTGTCCTGGCCTGGCCATTATCAGGCCCCATGAATGCCTGTCTTCTCCTCTTTTGTCGGTCGAGGCATTGACAGTCACTCACCCGGCAATGACTGTCACACCAGCGCAAAGAGCCAGCCGCCGACAGGGGCCAACCACATCAAACGAGGCTGTCAAGGGGCCCTGCTCGTGAACCGTGGCAACAAACACCTCCTGATCCTCACCTACAGCTCAGCAGCAGACACCCACCGCTGTGCTCTCAGCCACTGCCTCCACTGAGAAAAGATGTACTGCCTGGACCTCATTTCCCTCTCTGCAGCCCCCCTCCTCTCCCTCTCTGTCAAGTAGTGCTTGTGTTAACCTCCAGCCTGCCGAGACACAAAGGGCTGCTAAAGTGTTTAAGAATGCTTTATGGATGCATGACAAGGGGAGGCTGACACTGCTGGGGGGTCAGAGAGGATACAGGATGTGAATGAGATACATTCAGTTTTACTTTCAATTTGGAGCTGAGTCACACTTGATTTAATGTATGATGTTTGAACTTCAAAAGTCGACTAGAAGAAGAAAACAATCATTTTCAATGGGCTGTGACAAGCACTTTGGTCAAGTCAGCATGAGTGCGGGTTGCATGTGTATACTACCAGCTTCAGATGCATGAATGGAAATAAATGGAACTCCATATGCAGTGTTTTTCCTCAGTTGATGGGAGGTTTATGTTAAGTGATGTAGTTTATGTAAGTACCACAGTTAAGTACTGCAATAACTGTATGACAGTAAATGCTGCACAAATCCTGAGACAACAGAAGTTTGTGGTGTGTTCAAATGGAAAATTTCCATGAATTTTCCATATTTAAAACATCTTTGCAAGCACAGACATTTAACATCTGTGCTTGCAAAGATGTTTGAAATATTGTGAATTTCATTTTACATTAAGATTATCATGTATTCTGCAAATATATTCTATATTTATGGCTACATAAAAAAAGTAGTACAGGAAGTCAATTTGACCATTGATCATCAGTATGCAAGAGTATTGTCTTAACTTTTACATTCCAAATAAACTATATTCTGTATCAACATCTTTAAAATTTTACAATGAAAATATTTGACATCTCAGAGAATCATATATTTATTTGGGATGTAAAATAACATAACTGTAAGTATAAATGTTACAATATGATCTGAAACATGTTGTTTGTATCATTGTAGGTCACTCATTTTCACCTTGGTCTCCCGTTTGACCTCTAGCCTTGCTTTGATTGACTGTGATGAGACTGCCACCTGTAGGCCAAACATAATTCACCATCCACTTCAAACTGTATGAACATTTCAGTTTTTGCCACTGGAAAGACAGAAAGGGAAAAAATGAGCAATAAACTGAAAAAAGAGAAAATACATTAGTAACTAACTAACTAACATATTTGGGTGATAACTAAAAATTGTTGTTGTCTAATTACTGCTATTTAAATATCCACAACTTTTGCAGGGATGGTAGGAGAGACAAAAGCCCAAAAGAACCTGGCTGCAGGCAAGATAGCTGACATGAACCCTGATGGTCCATATATAGGAAGTCATGTGATATTGACAGCAGGAAGTTGTTTTTTTTTTTTTGCTGTGTATAAAAAAATCTTTTAATAGCATAATTAGAACCACTTGTTTGCAAACTTTATTTACACAAGTTACTAATAACAACTGGAGCCTTTACAGTCATATCTGGCTCATATGTATCTTTTATTTGAAATGAGAAAAATAACATTTTTGACATTTGAAAATGTTCAGACATTGTTTGATTTGTAATGTTTAAATGGCCATACAAGATCATGCACCCTGTAACCTAAGCAATTGGTAATTGCTAACTACAAAGTCTACTTACTTTGATCAGTGTAATGTAATTATACCATAATCTAAACTTACCTGCACTCCAACAGACCAAATAGGCCACATGAGTCAGTAGGTCATATAATGTCATTATATCTCAATAAGCAGTGATTGGGTTCCCAAACTTTTCTATGCCAAGGCCCTCCTTTTGTAAAGTGTCTTAAAAAAGCACAAAGTGCTTCCCATAGACAACATAAAAGCACACAGATATAAAAGAGAAACACAAGAAAGCAAAGCACTCAATTGAAAGTGCACACACTTAAAAGACAGTATAAAAAAATTTACAAATTAATCATCCAAATAGTAAAACAAGAGCAACTATTAAAATAGATTTTAAAGGGGTTTAAAATCAGGCACAACCAAGCTCTACACAAAGTCAAGTGAGAAGTCAAGTCTATAAAATGAGTCTAAAGACAAGATATAAAAGAATAAACATACTTCATAATAATACATGAATTATTCGATAGCTATTATTTTTTTAAATTTGCCCCCACTTTGAAAATTCTAATACATTATTCGCTGCATAAAGGTTTCCGTTAAGATATGTAAAAGTGCAAAGCTCATCGCAGCAAGACTGCGTTAATATATATAACTGTCACCTGGAAAACACAGTTCGCACAAATATTATCTCATTTACACAACAAGAAGAGCCGAACTCGATTTTTCTGCGATCTTCTAACCACGCCTTAAACTATGATGCTCGATCCACGCGACTAGCGTGGTCTAAGTTAAGATGGCGGCCTAGTGCTCAGAAGTAACGCGGTTATTACATGTCAACATGTCACTTCTCAGAATATGTGCCTTTGCTAAATGTCTGAACCGTCGCAGTTTATTTGAGAAGTGTGCTGTTCGGGTGTCTTTAGCGGACTCCTGTCAGCTGTGTGTGTCGAGAAGGAGCGGAGCAGTCAGACGAATATCAGGTGAGCAGAGAGAGCCTGTCTCACATAAATATCACTGCCAGTACAGTGATAGTGTGAGGGACAGGTTCATCCTCTTTCTTCGAGGACTCTTGTGTTAAATGTCATTGCATTTACATGTTCATTTAATAGCGAATAGCACTTGAAATTTTGGACAGGCTCGTTGTTGGAGTTGCTCGTGTAACTGTTTGGTTAAATAATTTGTTATTGAGCCCAGCTTGAGGATCTTTTGTTTGTGAACATGAGCTTGACCGTTAACGGTTAACTCAACAATTTTTGCCGGTACGTTAATGAGTAAACTTCTCAGAACTGTCTTTTGTAACATTTGTTCATTGAAATAACTTAACACTATGTAACTGCCACTATAATAATGCTAGAAACTAATCTTTAGCCCATTTTGGCAGACTGTGTGGTGTCTGAAGCTTAGATGATGGAGCTGGAGTCAGCCAAGAGGTTGATGCCTCTATCCCCGGCTCCTCCTGGTCCTTGACCAGGGCTCAGAACTAGGGCTGGGCAATATATCACTATTATTATATCGATATCATGATAGGAGAAGAGATGTCATCTTAGATTTGATATCGTTATATCGTTTGTGTTCTGTTTTAATTTTTCTTTTGTATTTATTTATTTTTGGTTTAGCTTATCTGTTGTCTGTCTGCAAGTCAAGTATTTTGATAATTGTACTTGTACTTTGCCACTCCTAAGTTGTGATATAGACCCCCTCGAAAACGAGATGATACATCTCAAGGGGTTTATCTTAATAAAAATAAATGTTTGATAAAAGGCTGCATTACAGTGAAGTGATGGGATTTTCTGAACGTACCAGACTATTCTAGCTGTAGCCTGTCTTATTGGCCTATACCCTCTTAGTCATTATATCTAGAACTGCAGCTATTAATTAATTATTAATCAATTATTAGATTAATCAGCAACTAGTTTGATAATTAATAATAATAATAATAATAACTTAGATTTATATAGCGCCTTTCAAGACACCCAAGGACGCTTTACAAATTAATCGGTTTTAGTAATTTTTCAAGGAAGAAAAAGTTCAAAGTCTCTGATTCTAGCTTCTTAATTGTGAATATTTTCTGGTTTCTTTACTCCTTTCTGACAATAAACTGAATATCTTTGGGTTCTGTGTAAAACAAGACATTTCAGGCTGTCATCTAAGGTTTTGGGAAATACTGATTGGCATTTTTCACCATTGTCTAATGTTTGAAGACAAGCAATTATTAATCGATTAATAGAGACAATAATCGACCAATTAACTATGAAAATAATTGTTAGTTGCAGCCCTAATTATATCCACATAACTGAGGATTATTTATCAAAAATCTCATTTCATTTAGCGAAAGTAACAGTAGTCAGTAATGATAAGTAATTGGTTAGGAGGAGGAGGCATATTTATGTAGGATGTTAGTCTACAGTATTTATTCTCTAACGGTGCATACCTGTAACTGTTTTTGTTTCTTTCAGAGACACCCTTACAGCTTCAAAGAAGAAATGTTTCATTTGTAATCCCAAAGACAGAAGATGGAAAGAGGCGTGTACTGGAGCAGTCTCAGTTGTTAGACGGTATGTTACTGTTGAGCAGGTTGTCATATAGAGTTAAAACTGTATGAAAAATGCATATCACAATTATAGTGACCAAACTATCATGGTTATGAGTATTGTCATGGTATTGGTAAAATGTGGTGAAAATGCTCAAAGAGATAATGAATTAAAAAAAAAAAAAGAAAGAAAGAAATCTTTTCACTAAGTTTTATATTGAAAACTTCTCAGTGATTTGAAATAGCATCAAGCCCTTTGCAATATCATTGTTTTCACTGACACAAAACAAACTCACACTGCATGCTGCGACTGTTGCTGACTTTGGTTGATGTGGTGAGCATTTACCCTGAGTTTTTCAGAGTTAAGTAATCAAGCCTGGTATCGATTATAACTAAAATAGAAACTTGCCTGGAATTTTATCATAGTTTGATGAAACTGGTAATCATTTCATCTCTATTGTCATACTGCTACAATTCTAATACATTTTCTAATACCAAACCACACGAAGCAGCATGTTAAAAATAACTGATATTTCATACCAAGTATATCAGATTTCTTATCAGCCAGGTTCTACTATATGCTGCCACTCCAAATTGCATTTGTTTACTTTATCAAAGACTCTTGATAGATATGCTGGATGGGTTCTGATGAGCCTCATGTCACATTCATTGTGTGTAAATTGTGCAGTATGCCATGACTTATGCAGGTGTTTGTGTTCCTTAATTGGTTTCTACAGTAGATTTTTGTGCTACCAGCCTGTGATGTGTTAGAAAGCTTCCCAGGACTAATCAGCTGATGTCGCCTGTAGTTCTTCCTGTATTTTGGTGTATTACTCTGAAAAAGGCTAGTCAGTGATTTTACATCACATGCTTTTCTTCCTATTTCTCAGTACTTGAGGCCAGGATCCACCAACTCAAATCTGACGTCGTTTTAGAGGTCCAACATGCAAAGGTGCAATTTGTTAAAGCCCCGTCTTCTGGAAGAGGGGTTTTATCTGGTAAGGGTCCCAAAATCACACCTCAGGAGAAGACGGACATTCCTAAATCAGGACAGACTGTTGCTAAAAGAGCTTCTAAAACTCAGCCCAGCCGCTGGATGGAAAAATTAACTGAGGAGAAGAAAAACAAACTCAAGAAACAGCAGCGCCTCCAGCAGAAAATACAGAAGAATGTTAAGGAGAAACCTCCAGCCAAATCTAAAGGTAGCAAAGGCAGCTCGATGCTCCCTGGAACAGCGCATAAAATTATATCGACCACAGCTAAAACGACTGTGCCCTTGAATAAGAAGAGTAGGGTTCGCACAACATTGTCTGATGAGATTCGTGCTGCAGTTTCGTCGACGGCTACCTCCACTGCTGCTACTGCTGCTGCAGGGACTGCAGCAATGCCACATAAAGTATCTAAAAGGAAACAGAGGCACTCCGATGAAGAGAGCCAAAGGCGGACTGTTAGTGATGCCCAGGGCAGGGCCAATGAGCTGGCTGAGGTGGAGGAGCTGGAGAAGAGGCTCAGTCAGCAAGTAAGCCAGTGGACGTCTTCCAGTAACCCAGAGCGACTACAGGAGGACCGTGAAGGAGCAGCATGTGGGGACATCCAGATGAGCATCCGCTCTTACCTGGAAGGGTGTGTGTTTATTGGGGACATTGAGAGGGCACACTGTTTCATGCTTAGCCAGCACAGAGTTATGAGCCGACGTAAACATCTAAACACGGACATCTACAACATCATGATGAGGGTGTGGGCCAAGAAGGTGAGTTCAATACTCTTCTAAAACTAGCATTCTGGGTTTGGCCATGTTTCTTTTTTTGGACAAAATAAGAAAATGTAATTGTGTGTCCCAGGAACAAATTGTGTGTGGCAGTTAACCAGCAAAAATATGAAAATATTAAAAACTTAAATAAAATAAGTAAATTCTTAATTATTCAGGCCTTCCTGTAAATTTGGCAAATGTTATATGCAACATTGTGTGTTTGTCCCAGTGAGTTAACGACTACTACTGTTGAGCTTCTGGTTAAAAATTTGTTTATTTGTTTGCAGAGCGGGGAAGTGAAACCGTTACAGCAAATTCTTATGCATTTGTGCCTTCCCGTACATTCCGCATGAACTGCAACACATGCAGTTTATTTGCTTATAAAAAACATTGTGTTGCTGAGAAGAGCAGACAGGAGAGACACTTTATTTCTCTGACTGTTATTGATGCTTTTCTTCGTCATCTGTGATGTGAAACAAACAGATTTCCACACAATCAGAAGAAGTTAAAGTGTGTGTCACGCCCATAGTTGTGTTATAAAATCTTAGCGCACCACAGAGTGTCTCTCTGCTGGGCTGCTGACTTGCGGGTAAAACATAAGGCTCATTGTGAGAGATTAGCGTAGCATTGAACTAGGGCTGCACAGTTAATTAATTAATTGTAAAAAATTGTGACCTCAAATCATACATCTATGCTGTCTCATTTCTATATGACGATAATTCACTGTGATATGAGTGATATGCAAGGATACACTACGCCAAATATAAAATACAAGTAGTATACCAGAACACTGTACAAAAAAATTGATAAAGTGTTCTAAAGTAAGACCGTAATGCACGACTAACATTAACGTTCAAGTTTCAGTTAAGGACTTAAACTTGATATATTAACCTATATTAATTTGTCTGTTGTAAGCCCTCTCTAGACAGCAAGTGTCTCATGTGTTTTTTTACTTGAGCATTTAAGAGTGCAATACATGTTTTTGGTGAAACAAGTAAGAATCAGTCCTTAAAGAGAAAAATTGTGCATTCCTACATTGAACTGAAGAAAAAAAGAAGGAATGAATAGCTGAATCTTTGTATTGAAGGGTCAATGGGACAATAATAGACATTCAACTGACAAAATAGCCCTAATGTTTATCAGGGATTTAAATCATGTTTCATCATGATACAGTATTGTATTAGTGTTCTGAACAACAATACGACATTTGCCGATATCACAAAGTCTGCCTCAATATGATTTATATTAGATTTAATTCAGGGGACTCAATCGATATCAGATGATATCATATGTCCATTTCAAATTCAGTTACATTAATGTCAGCTCACAAAAAACAACTAAATTATGATTTAACCATTTTCTGACTGAACTCTTCCAGATATTTATGACACAGACATGTTGTGATTTTCAAAATAAAGGTGTATCTTAAAGATGAGGATATAGATTGATATTTTCACTTTGCATTGATAATATTGGATTGTTGAACACTGTTTTAATGTATTGATCCAGACTGATGTATTGTAACACATCTAGTATTTATTTGCATATAGTGCAGGGAATACTGATCACAAGTGGTCCCTCGAGATGCATCTGGAGATGCACTATAATGCCAGGTGTGAACTCGCGTAGTAAGAGTTTTCTACTTGTAATCAGATCACTCAGGATGCATGTGATACTGGGTCTGAATAGGCTCTTACATGGTGGCTTGTATAATAAATATTTGCTCTCTGGTTGACAGTCTTTCTATTGCACTCATATACTCAGACACACTGGTGTAAAGTGTATGTAGGAGCAAAGTTTAATGCTCTCTGTCTTTGTCTGTTTATAGGGCACATTAAATCAGATTGGCCGCATGTTCATTCTGTTAGAAGAGGCTGGGCTGAAGCCAAATCTGGGATCCTACTGTGCTGCCCTGGAGTGTATGGGCCGAAATTCCAACTGCTCCCCAAGGGTCGTCACAAGGTATGTACATACTCACACACACACGCCAACCCATTAACAAGGCTCATGAAGAGCTACATTTCTGATAACATTTGACACAAAGCATTTCATATTTAACAAGAGGGCTACTGCTGTTAGAGAGTTTTGAAGGAAGACAGTGGCAATACAGAGACTTACCAGCAGGGGTCATGTTGTGCTCATGGTTTACACTAATGTGCATCCTCTCTAAGTTTTGGCATATAATACTTATTTAAGATTGTTGCTATAATTGTCACTGTTTAAGGTTGTTTTCATCCAAAAGTAATGGTGTCCAGAAGTAGCAAAGTGTGTCTGGTTTTCAGTGATGTACCATCTGGTAGCGTCCTATTAGTCAGCTTACTGTTAAGAATCAACAGCATTTGTTTCTTGTTGCATTTATAATTTCAAGCATTCATGGTGCTATTGAATGCTGCAATTATTTAGTTACTGCCAAAGTGAAAACACTGGACTTGACATTATAGCTCAGTTCCCAGTTGTTCTGGTTACTAACATTGTGTAAGATGTTTCTCAGTGATGAAAGGAGAAGTTAGTTCCACTGATATCTGCACTTTGTGGATTCTCCATGTATTGGAATTTTTGTGTATCAAAATCCACTCTTTCATGCTATATAAGTCCTGATATTTAGACTCATTTACTTTGCTTTGTAATGCATTTTAAGTATTAAATAGCACTATAATGCATGGCATGGTATCTCATACACAGTCTGCACAGTGGGACTCAAGATGCAACAGTCATAGCAGCGTCACAGTGTATGAGGTGTGACATTATAGTAAAATCATGATGCTTTTGTTGTGGGCAGCCATAATGCCATATTTTCAGATCACCCCTAAAAAGTACAGAGAATATCATAATGTATGCTCCCTCCCCATAATACTGATTTACCGACAACAAAACAGTTTTTTGTTTTTTTTTAATTGATTCGTGCTGTTCATTGTTGGGTTACTGTTGATTTAGCTGAGGATGGCAATGTTGTCCAGATGGTGGCTTTACCACTTTGTTAAAAGGGGTTTAAGGAGGATTAAGGAGCTGCAAAACCTCAAGAGTCCCTAGTGTGCCTTTTATTGTAAATGAACAATTAAATCAATTATGTCTATAATGATTTTCCATTTTTGTTTTTTGGTGCTTTGTGTTTTGGATTTTATTGGTGTTTTATATTGTTTTTAATAGTTTTTTGATTGTTTTATTGTCTGTTATTTTCATGCCAAATTGGTTTAATTTTGTTACTGCAGCAATGTGATCCTCGCCCAGTTTCCCTTTTCCATCCTGGCTACATCCAGACCAGTCCATTTTTAAAAAACAAGTTGTTGTTAAGGCGTGTTTTATTTTCAGTGTCAAACGGTCTAGAGTTCAGTGTCTCTTCTGTATTGTGCTGACAGATACAAGATTCCTAACATTTTGTACCTAATTTGCTGTTCCTTTCCCTCATTGCTGATATTGTTTCTATGGCAACCAAGCACTGAAGAGTTGTTTCGTAAATTTCTTGTTGATTGCAGATGTTTTCGTAATGGTTATTGGATCTTTCCACAAGGCCTCGTAATATTGTTTTGGTTGTTGCAGCATGCTGACAGTGTTAATGAGGTTGGCTTAGACTAATTAAATTGTTACAAGACAGCAGAACTCTGCTGACAGTCATTATGATGTATATGATTTATTTTTGCTCAGACAGACTAACAAGTTGTTACAACTTTTTTCATGAAGGACAACCTTGACAGCCAGTTGCCCAGTTGTGTCTCTGCGGTAACTAGGTCATCCTGACAAATCACTCTTGAGTATTATTAATTGAGTTGTTGTGTCACTGACTATGTGTCAGCCCCACACTTAGATTTATTACATGACATTAGCACATGCACTATACACCTACTGGGCACACAGCTCACAGCTTGAGCTGAAAGCTATATGTGTCACAGCGTGTGAGCCTGTTTGATGGCAGCCAATACAATCAGCTGGCCTGCTGCCCAGGCAGTGGCAGGCCTCATATCGAATTTTCTTGTGTGTTTTTTTTTTTGTAGAGGGGGGCAAACATAGGTCTGGAGTTATTATAGCATGACAAACTACAGGGTGCAGTGGGAGTTTTTTTTTTTTTTTACCCTAATGCATGTTGATATGTAGGCTAGATCTTACTGAACATTTGCTTTCATAAGACACATGCCCCTTTTTAGAATAGGCAACACAAACCATGACCCAGTTCAGGAGTCACCCCCCTCACAGTCTGCATTTTAAGAATATATCATAACGTGGAGGACAGGAGGACTCTCTTACTCCAGAAGCTCCTCTGATAGATGGTGAGAAATATGTTTTGTTTTTTTCTGTTCCACTTTTGAGGACCGCAGAGCCCTGTTTCAGAAAACAGGGGTCCGTTTCACAAAGCAGGTTTAGTGAAAACTCTGAGTTTGTTAACCCTGAAATGAGGGAAACTCTGAGTTTTCCATTTCAGAAAGGAGGGTAACTCAAACCAGAGAAAGAGGAGTAACTCTAGCCTGTTTCACAGAGAGAGGTAACTTAAGCTCTCGGTCAGTTACCGCAGTAACAGACTCTATGAACCTAACCTGGTCGGGACCAGGTTTT